>JZLH01S0028751.1:27186-38274 GCA_001188425.1 Eucidaris tribuloides | reverse complement strand
ATTCAGTAACTGGATGAATAAGATGGGACCATTTCACGTATGAATTTTCAACACGTGCCCTCATTTTATTTTCTCAGTGACACGACCACGTCAGACCGAGAGGGGCAACCACCAGTAGAGAAGAGGCAGAGAGTGGCTCCCCAACCAGTGAGTAGCGTTGTATCTAGTGGTGATGCATTTGAATTTATACATTAGTGTAACCTGGGGAGTGGGAGGGGGGCAAAGTTCGGCCAACCCCCCCCCCCCCCATATTGATTGGCCCCCCAAAATGAGAAAAATACATTTAACCAAATCTGGAAGTTGGCCAACAGGTCAATATGACATACCCCTACCCCATGATCTTCAGAGAGCAGTGTTTGAAGTTCAGATTGATATTTTATTTTCAAGACCAGTTTCCAGATCAGATTATCTGTGATCTTTTGATTCTCTAGAGCTTCTTTTTCTCAGCAATTTTTGCAGTTCGCGATTAGATTTTGATCAGCTCAACATTCTTATTACGTAAAGTATAATTCGAGAAAGCTTGTAAAATTGTTCACTAATTGGTGAAGGGTGAAACATGACACCCTGGCGCAACCAACCCCCCCCCCCTCTCTACACTTTGATTCTTGTGATGATAGTGCCCCAATGAGCTCTTAAACACTCAAAAAAAAAAAAAATGATTAGTGGTGACATTGAAATTTGTATCAGTGGTACCCAATAACTGACAGTCCTTTTAACGATTACAATTTCTCATGAAGCATCTCTTTATATATGATGAACTGTAAATATCTCTAACTCAATTGCTTATTCATACCATGCAAACCCCTTCCTTCAAGAAACATCTGAAGAGTTAGTTCACATCACATAATGTCAATGTTCTGTCTTATTGTTCATAACACTACAGCAAGTAAGCAGGGAAGAGCCGGAGGAACCAGAAGAGAAGGAGGAGGAGAAGGAGGAGAAGACAGAACAGACCGAGACCCTCGTGACGACAGAACCCCCAACGGACCGACCCACAGAGGGTCAGAGAGATGTCACACAGGGTGACGCACGGGGTGAGACACAGGCAGAGACACAGAGTGAGACACGCCCAGAGGAAAGTACAGAGCAGCAACAGACCACTGGTGAGAGATCATGTTGGGATAAAAGCCATATTTTTTCAGCTTATTACAAAGTTAATATTTGCAGGATTATCTTATCCTCCAGAGAGAAGTTCAATTTTCCATCATTTTTAAAGCTGAATAATGCACAGAAGATAACAATCATGATGCGAAGTTATACTAAAACTGCAAAATTATTTATATCATTTTAAAAGCTACTAGGTGTTAAAAATAATATTTGTCAATTTTAGAAATTAATAACACAAAAACTGTACAACAGATTATACTGGCATTGAGTATAGTTACAGCATAATAGTGAACATTTTTGTTTTAGTTTTTGCAAAGTTGAGCCTATTTTTCTTAGTGTGTGGAGGTGGTTTGAAAACGATATCAATAATCAATTTTATGTAATTCATGCTTTTTAACAAAAGTTAGGGTTCAGATTTTGCTCAATATCCAACCCCTGTACAAAATTGAAACTGTACAGAAATTGAATGGTGTGTGTCTAGTCCCCACACAATAGCATTAGACAAAGGTTGTGGATAGTGAATAAAGTCTAGCAGTCGCCAGGCTACTTACTAATGAATGTTAATAAAGCAGTTATCTTACCTGGCTGTAGTGAGAGATTGGCATACCAAGGTTTCTACCATGTGCTGTTCACCGCCATTGTCTGTTGCTATTGTGTGGGGACTAAACACACACTCTCACACACACCATTTGATTTCTGTACAGTTTCAATTGTGTACAGGGGGTTGGATATTGAGCAAAGTCTGAACCCTAACTTTTTAAATAAACATGAATTACATAAAACTGATTGTTGATATCATATTCAAACCACCTCAAACAAAAATGGTCACTACTCTGCTGTGACTATACTCAATGCCAGTATAGTCTGTTGTACAGTTTTTGTGTTATTAATTTTCAAAATTGACAAATATTATTTTTAACACCTAGTAAATACCACACAGAGGCTAATGTGAAAACATACACATACTGAAACTTCAAAATTTGTTTAAAAGTCTTTTAAACTTGGTAACTTTCAAGTGGAATTTAGACATGAACAAATCACTGGTAGCCAATTACATTTAAAATGTCCTGAGGGGATAGCATATAAGGCAGTTTCTGTTTATTATACCCTCCCCAAACAAAGTTTGAAGGGGGTATATAGGAATCAGCGTCTGGTTCGGTAGGAGGGCAATAGGTTGGTCCACTGCAAATCTTGAAGATCAAACTACTTCCTCAGTTTTTAATCAATGCTCATGAAATTTGGCACACACATTGATCATGGGGTGAAGATGTGCAAGACACATTTTCAAAGTATGGGAAACTGCGGTACCATGGTAACGGCATATTATGACAATAAATCGGGTAAAAATCTCAAGGATCAAACTACTTCCCCAGTTTTTGGACAGTGCTCTTAAGATTTGGCACACAGACACATTTTTTGAAAGTACTGGAAACTACAATGCCATACGGCATATTAAGGCAATAAAATCAGGGGAAAATCTTGAAGATCAAACTACTTCCTCAGTTTTTGACCAATGCTCATGAGATTTGGCACACACTCTGGTCTTGGGATGAAGATGTGCAAGCCACATTTTTCGAATGTGTCAGAAACTGTGTTGCCATGGTAACAGCATATTACGGCAAAGTCAGGGTCCTGATGGAATCGTGGGTATCAATCACCAGGCTTCAGTGATATTTTTAGTTTATCTTTAAGTGAGTCTACAGAGCAATAGACATCAGATTTGGCGATGTGAATTAGCGGTGAATTGAACATTTTCGACTATTCGCTTATTATTTGATATTGCTCCTGTAGTTCCAGCAGACTCTGAAGTGGTTACAGAGCCACCGTCATCTGAGACCAAAGTCTTGGAGGTTCCTCCTACTGAGCAGCAGCAGCAGGATGTAGAGACAGGAGAGAGCAAGGCGGATGATGTGGTCATCGTCGTCGACAGTGATGAAGAGGTATAATGACAACCAAACCAGCAGGGGTGAACCCAGATGTTTCTGAAAGGATGGGCCATCAAGCAGGCTTTTACAACCTTAAAGGCAAGGTCCACCCTGACGTCAAGTTGATTTTAATAAAAGCAAAACAATGAGAGAAACACATTAATTAAAGTTTGGTGAAAATCCACCCAAGAATAGTGAAGTTATGAACTTTCCAAGTTTTAATTTTGTGACGTCACATACGAGCAGCTCCCTGTATGCTATGTAATATTAATTCAATAAATTGCCCCTTTTTATTGGTTCATGATAATTGAATGTTTTGTTTTTTTCATAGAAGCATGCATGAAATAATGTTTCTAATTTTATATTGAATGCACAGGTAACATTATTTTCAATTTTCTGAGAAAATGACACTTTATGGAATTTATATTAAATGACAATGGGGGAGCTGCTCGCATGTGACGTCACAAATTAAAAACTTTACAAGTTCATAACGCTGGTGGATTTTTGCCAAACTTTCATTAATATGTTTCTCTCATTGTTCTGCGTTTATTTAAACCAACTTGATTTCAGGGTGGACCTTGCCTTTAACATAAAATGGAAAAAAGAATACATCTGGATTGACCCATGTTTTAACCTGAATCATTTATGTATTCTATTGTTTCATGAATTTGTTTTATATTTATTTGTTTGTTTTTGATCTTATGTTTGTTGTTGTTTCTTTTACCAAAATTTGTCGCAGTGTTTTTTCATGCATGTTTAAAATGAAATGGATTAATGTATTCAGTGACTGGGGTAGTAATAATGTGTAAATACTATGATACTGTGTGGATAGCATACTATAAGAACCCATTAGTAGTAGTCGTTGTAGTAGTAGTAGTAGTAGTAGTAGTAGTAGTAGTAGTAGTAGTAGTAGTAGTAGTAGTAGTAGTAGTAGTATTGATGACTGAAGGTAAATAAAATCTGATTCTTCTTTCATTGCTTTGTCAGGATGCTGGTGGTATCGAACCCGATGAGCCCAGTGATATTCACCATGACGACGAGGATGTTGAGGAGGACGAGGATGAGGAGTACGAGGGTGATATCGGGGAGGAGGATGGAACGGAAGAGGATGCCTTCGAAGCAGGACAGCCAGGCTACCAACTGGGAGATGAAGAGGAGGATTATGAGGTATGGTGTAGAAGTGTAGGATTAACTATTATTATTGATTCGTCATCATTTCAGATGACAGGGACTAGAAAAGAGAACTTAATCACTATTACCCATAGGCATCAAGCCCCCTTTTACCGATATGCATGTACATATGTGACCACAACAGCTGGTTTTCACCCTTCTCTTTTCGATAAAGTGGGTGGGTTGTTTTATGTGCTGACATGTTTCTGTTTCAACACAGGACCTGCGGCTTTATGTTCTATCCGAAGGATAGGGTAATGGGGATAAATGCCTTACCCAAGGACATAACCGCCACAGTGTGGAATCAAACCACACACCACTAGGTTGGGAAGCCAAAAATCTTATCTACTAAGCCATGACGCCTTCCCAAACTGGGGAGCATGTATAAGAAAGTGATTGAATAAGTCTATAGGCCACAAACGTGAAACTGGTACTGTTTTCTCTTATGGTACATCCACGATAAACAAATACCTTAATTAATAAATCTATCACTCAAAGAAATATAAAAGAAACAAGATCGGAATGGGTTTAGAACACTGTTTTATCTGGCTGGCATTTGTCTGGTGTCAGATGGCAGCTGCTTGTGTCTTTTACGGAATTCATGTGTCCAAACAGTGTCCAAAAGAACTTAGGTTAAATGTTCCCTCCATCCTTAGAAAGGAGGCATGTGACCAGGGTCAGTACTTAAACCCCCGATAACGCTCCCTCGATTCCCGCTGCAAATACTCATCAGATAGATAGAAACTTCATCCACACAGGTTCTGATGTCTGGAACAGTCTCTTTGACCATGTTGTTGGAACAATTTCTTCTATGGGGCTCAGTCTTTCTAAGAGCTGTGTGCACAGGTTTCTTTTGGAAAATGGCAATTCATACACTGATTATCTCATTTCCTCTATCAAAGTGTTAAGTTTGTTGAGTTGCTGTGAACCATATGATGGGCCTTCTGGATACATGATGTTTTGATTGGCTATTCATATATGCATTTTCTATACAAAAAGAGAATGTACTTATTCATCTTTTTTTTTTCCTCAGCATGATGATGATGAAGAAGGAGATGAAGATATGGATGATGAGGAGGATGAAGATGATGAGGAGGAGATGGAGGACACTGGGGAGGATGCGGCCGAAACCATGGATGATGATGTGGTGGAAATTATAGGTGAGGAGGATGGGGACGCTTGATGATTGTAGTAAAGGCTTGAGTAGTTACGAGGAAGATTGTGTGTTTGTGGGAGGGGTGGAAGTGGAAGCTATGATCGTGGTGGTTGTGATGATATTTATGAGTAGGGTGGTGGTAGTGATAGTAAGGGTTGTGGTTATGGTGATGTGAAGGTGAAATGGTAGCATTGAAGTAGTAGTGGTAGTGGTTTCAGTGAAATGGTGATAGTGACAGTGATGGTTGTGATTTTGGTTTTGGTGGTAATGAAATGGTAAGGGTCTGGTAGTGAAGTAATGAGGGTGAAGTGGTGGTGAAATAGTGGCACTGAAGTGGTAGTGGGAATGAGTGAAGTGGTAACATTGCGGTGGTGGTGGTGGTGAAGTAATGAAGGTGAAGTGGTTGTGGTTGTGGTGGTGGTGAAGTAATGAGGGTGAAGTGGTGATGGTTGTGGTTGTGGTTGTGGGTGTGGTTTTGGTGGTGGTAAAATGGTGGCAGGGAAAGTCGTTTAAGTGGTGGGGGTAAAATGCTAGCATGAGGTTAGTGGTTTGGGTGATGGTTTTGGTTGTTGTGCAGCGGTGCTGATGCTGGTGGTGGTGGTGGTAGTGATTGTGGGAGCTGACGGTGGCAGTTGTGATGGTTGAACTTGTAGTTGGGTAAGGGGGTATGATGGTGTTGGGGTTAATTCTTATATGTTCTATAAAATCGTAGTATACCAAAGAGAACTGTTTGTGGGCCAGGCCATGAGTGTCTTTGGATGGTCAGTGCAGTGTGTAAGTTTTCACTGGTAGTAGTAGTAGTAGAAGTGGTAATAGTAGTATTAGTAGAAGTAGAAATAGTAGTAGTAGTAGTAGTAGTAGTAGTAGGTAGTAGCAGTAGTAGTAATAGAGTAGTAGTAGAAGTAGTAATAGTAGTAGTAGTAGTAGGAGTAGTAAAAGTAGTTGTAGTAGTAGTAGTAGTAGTAGTAGTAGTAGTAGAAATAGTAGTAGTAGTAGTAGTTACATTGTGGTGGTGGTGTGATTTAACACTCAACAAGAAAAAAATGATTAGTGGTGACATTGAAATTTGTATCAGTGGTACCAATAACTGACAGTCCTTTTAACGATTACAATTTCTCATGAAACTATCTCTTATATACTGTGAACTTGTAAATATCTCTAACTTAATTGCTTATTCATACCATGCAAACCCCTTCTTCAAGAAACATCTGAAGAGTTAGTTCACATCACATAATGTCAATGTTCTGTCTTATTGTTCATAACACTACAGCAAGTAAGCAGGGAAGAGCCGGAGGAACCAGAGAGAGCAAGGAGGAGAGAAGGAGGAGAAGACAGAACAGACCGGACCCTGATACGACAGAACCCCCAACGGACCGACCCACAGAGGTGTCAGAGAGATGTCACACAGGGTGACGCACGGGTGAGACAGCAGGCACGAGACACAGCAGTGAGACACGCCCAGAGGAAGTACAGAGAGCAACAGACACTGGTGAGAGATCATGTTGGATAAAAGCCATATTTTTCAGCTTATTACCAAGTTAATATTTGCAGGATTATCTTATCCTCCAGGAGAGAAGTTCAATTTTCCATCATTTTTAAAGCTGAATAATGCACAGAAGATAACAATCATGATGCGAAAGTTATACTAAAACTGCAAAATTATTTATATCATTTTAAAAGCTACTAGGTGTAAAAATAATTATTTGTCAATTTAGAAATTAATAACACAAAAACTGACAACAGTATTATACTGGCACTTGAGTATAGTTCACAGCATAATAGTGAACATTTTTGTTTTAGTTTTGCAAAGTTGAGCCTATTTTCTTAGTGTGTGGAGGTGGTTTGAAAACGATATCAATAATCAATTTTTATGTAATTTCATGCTTTTAACAAGTTAGGGTTCAGATTGCTCAATATCCAACCCCTGGTACAAAATTGAAACTGGTACAGAAATTGAATGGTGTGTGCTAGTCCACACAATAGCATTAGACAAAGGTTGTGGATAGTGAATAAAGTCTAGCAGTCGCCAGGCTACTTACTAAATGATGTAAAGCAGTTATCTTACCTGGCTGTAGTGAGAGATTGGCATACCAAGGTTTCTACCATGTCTGTTCACCGCCATTTCTGTTGTATCTATTGTGTGGGGACTAAACACACACTCTCACAACACACCATTTGATTTCTGTACAGTTTCAATTGTGTACAGGGGGTTGGATATGAGCAAAGTCTGAACCTAACTTTTTAATAACATGAATTACATAAAACTGATTGTTATGATATCATATTCAAACCACCTCAAACAAAAATGCGTCACTACTCTGCTGTGACTATACTCAATGCCAGTATAGTCTGTTGTACAGTTTTGTGTGTTATTAATTTTCAAAATTGACAAATATTATTTTTAACACCTAGTAAATACCACACAGAGGCTAATGTGAAAACATAACACATACTGAAATTCAAAAATTTGTTTAAAGTCTTTTAACTTGGTAACTTTCAGTGGAATTTAGACATGAACAAATCACTGTAGCCAATTACATTTAAAATTCCTGAGGGATAGCATATAGGCAGTTTCTGTTATTATACCTCCCCAAACAAAGTTGAAGGGGTATATAGGATCAGCGTCTGGTTCGGTAGGAGGCAATAGTTGGTCCACTGCAAATCTTGAAGATCAAACTACTTCCTCAGTTTTTAATCAATGCTCATGAAATTTGGCACACACATTGATCATGGGGTGAAGATGTGCAAGACACATTTTACAAAGTATGGGAAACTGCAGGTACCATGGTAACGGCATATTATGACAATAAATCGGGTAAAAATCTCAAGGACAAACTACTTCCCCAGTTTTTGACAGTGCTCTTAAGATTTGGCACACAGACACATTTTTTGAAAGTACTGGAAACTACAATGCCATACGGCATATTAAGGCAATAAAATCTAGGGAAAATCTTGAAGCATCAAATCTACTTCCTCAGTTTTTGACCAATGCTCATGAGATTTGGCACACACTCTGGTCTTGGATGAAGATGTGCAAGCCACATTTTTCGAATGTGTCAGAAACTGTGTTGCCATGGTAACAGCATATTACGGCAAAGTCAGGGTCCTGATGGAATCGTCGGGTATCAATCACCAGGCTTCAGTGATATTTTTTGTTTATCTTTAAGTGAGGTCTACAGAGCAATAGACATCAAATTTGGCGATGTGAATTAGCGGTGAATTGAACATTTTCGACTATTCGCTTATTATTTGATATTGCTCCTGTAGTTCCAGCAGACTCTGAAGTGGTTACAGAGCCACCGTCATTCTGAGACAAAGTCTTGAGGTTCCTCCTACTGAGCAGCAGCAGCAGGATGTAGAGACAGGAGAGGAGCAAGGCGATGATGTGGTCACGTCGTCGAACAGTGATGAAGGTATAATGACAACCAAACCACGCAGGGGCGTAACCCAGATGTTTCTGAAAGGAGGGGGCCATCAAGCAGGCTTTTACAACCTTAAAGGCAAGTCCACCGCGACGTCAAGTTGATTTTAATAAAAAGCAAAACAATGAGAGAAACACATTAATTAAAGTTTGGTGAATCCACCCAAGAATAGTGAAGTTATGAACTTCCAAGTTTTAATTTTGTGACGTCACATACGATCAGCTCCCTGTATGCTTATGTAATATTAATTCAATAAATTGCCCCTTTTTATTGGTTCATGATAATGAATGTTTGTTCTTTTTCATAGAAGCATGCATGAAATAATGTTTCTAATTTTATATTGAATGCACAGGTAACATTATTTTCAATTTTCTGAGAAAATGACACTTTATGGAATTTATATTAAATGACAATGGAGGAGTGCTCGCATGTGACGTCACAAATTAAAACTTTACATGTTCATATACGCTGGTGGATTTTTGCCAAACTTTCATTAATATGTTTCTCTCATTGTTTGCGTTTATTTAAACGAACTTGATTTCAGGGTGGACCTTGGCGCTTTAACATAAAATGGAAAAAAGAATACATCTGGATTGACCCATGTTTTAACCTGAATCATTTATGTATTCTATTGTTTCATGAATTTGTTTTATATTTATTGTTTGTTTTTGATCTTATGTTTGTTGTTGTTTCTTTTTACCAAAATTTGTCGCAGTGTTTTTTTCTGCATGGTTTAAAATGAAATGGATTAATTATTCAGTGACTGGCGTAGTAATAATGTGTAAATACACTATGATACTGTGTGGATAGCATACTATAAGAACCCATTAGTAGTAGTCGTTGTGTAGTAGTTAGTAGTAGTAGTATAGTAGTAGTAGTAGTAGTAGTAGTAGTAGTAGTAGTAGTAGTAGTATTGATGACTGAAGGTAATAAATCTGATTCTTCTTTCATTGCTTTGTCAGGATGCGGTGGTTATCGACCGATGAGCCCAGTGATATTCACCATGACGACGAGGATGTTGAGAGACCGAGGATGAGGGTACGAGGGTGATATCGGGGAGCGAGGATGGAACGGAAGAGGATGCCTTCGAAGCAGGACAGCCCAGGCTACCAACTGGGAGATGAAGAGGAGGATTATGAGGTATGGTGTAGAAGTGTAAGGATTAACTATTATTATTGATTCGTCATCATTTCAGATGACAGGGACTAGAAAAGAGAACTTAATCACTATTACCATAGGCATCAAGCCCCTTTTACCGATATGCATGTACATATGTGACCACAACAGCTGGTTTCACCCTTCTCTTTTCGATAAAGTGGTGGGTTTTTTATGTGCTGACATGTTTCTGTTTCAAACCGGACCTGCGGCTTTTATGTTCTATCCGAAGGAAGGTAATGGATAAATGCCTTACCAAGGACATAACCGCCACAGTGTGAATCAAACCACACACCACTTAGGTTGGGAAGCCAAAATCTTATCTACTAAGGCCATGACGCCTTCCCAAACTGGGACATGTATAAGAAAGTGATTGAATAAGTCTATTAGGCCACAAACGTGAAAACTGGTACTGTTTTCTCTTATGGTACATCCACGATAAACAAATACCTTAATTAATAAATCTATCACTCAAAGAAATATAAAAGAAACAAGATCGGAATGGTTTAGAACACTGTTTTATCTGCTGGCATTTGTCTGGTGTCAGATGGCAGCTGCTTGTGTCTTTTACGGAATTCATGTGTCCAACCAGTGTCCAAAGAACTTAGGTTAAATGTTCGCCTCATCCTTAGAAAGGAGGCATGTGACCAGGGTCAGTACTTAAACCCCCGATAACGCTCCTCGATTCCCGTGCAAATACTCATCAGATTGATAGAAATTCATCCACACAGGTTCTGATTCTGAGAACAGTCTCTTTGACCATGTTGTTGGAACAATTTCTTCTATGGGGCTCAGTCCTTTCTAAGAGCTGTGTGCACAGTTTCTTTGGAAAATGGCAATTCATCACACTGATATCTCATTTCCTCTATCAAAGTAGTTAAGTTTGTTGAGTTCGCTCGTGAACCATATGATGGGCCTTCTGATTACATGATGTTTTGATTGGCTATTCATATATGCATTTTCTATACAAAAAGAGAATACTTATTCATCTTTTTTTTTCCTCAGCATGAATGATGAGAAAGGAGATGAAGATATGGATGATGAGAGGAGATGAAGATGATGAGGAGGAGATGGAGGACACTGGGAGGATGCGGCCGAAACCATGGATGATGATGTGGTGAAATTATAGCGTGAGCAGGATGGGGACCTTGAC
>JZLH01S0028714.1:10964-21864 GCA_001188425.1 Eucidaris tribuloides | reverse complement strand
CGAAAGCAGTTGATATTAAAATGTTGTTGTTCTGCAAGTAATCAACCAGTACTGTGTATTCTCTTTAATCCCCATAAAAGGCTACACTACAATTTTTTCTGTTACGTGGCATATTGATGAACATTACTTTATGAGTCAATTTTTGACTACAAAATTTTTACAGTAGAATCCCTGCATATAGTTTACTTGATTCTAGAATGGTTTTTACCCCAAGTTGAGGTTTACCCCAATCGTGTCATTTAGCTTTAAGAGAATATGGTTGGTATATCACGTTTAACTGCATACTGCATTGGCGAAAGACCTGAAGATATAATAAAAGTAAATGAAAGGTAAAAGTTATGATATTGTGGTATTTAGTAATACGCTGTTTTCTGCACTGAACATATACAATTGGCATTAAAGTTTGTATTTATGGTAAGATACATGTATAAACAAAACAAGCGTGATTGGAAGAAATAGAACAAACTGCCTGTATGAGTTATACACTGACTTAAGTGTATGATCAGGCTGGAAGGATTTGTCTTGAATTTGTGCACATGAGGAAAACAAACATTAATTTACCAATATTGAATAAATCTTTAGCCGTGATAAAAAATGATCACATAGACATCTACACAAGAAACTTTCACCGGAACAGCATTATTTCTGATAATAATTGTGCAACAAATTTAGAAAATTTATACATGCAGTATATACAAATACTTGATTCTGGGAGCATTGTGTCCTAAATGGAGGACTATACTTCTAACTTTTGAAATTATTTTGTCCAAATAACTCATTAATACTAAATGAAATAACCGTGACTTTTAACCAAAAATTATCATTTTCCTGATTTTCATATAAACCTGCAAGTGACGAAATCAACATGAATCGTCAGTATGGAAAGTTTCAAAATTCAGACAACGACGAGATACTGAAAGACAATTCAAGCTAACGGTGATTTTAAATTAAATTACCAGTAGCCTCATATTTCTATCAGATCAAATATCATAACCACTTTGTTATGACACTTCATGGATAAAGTCTGTGGAATTCCCCTGACGAGACATCTTTGGGCAGTGATAAATTCAATTACCGTATGGCCTCGAAACAGATTGATTTAAATCATAAACACCCACAGTTTATTTTGATCAAAATGCGTAATTCGGTCGTTTGAACTACTTACTGCTCGTGCCCTCTTTTCCCGCTGGTTGTATATAAACGCGGTTTCCAATGTTCTCTTGGTGCTTTTTTAAAGATTAGTTTTAGATTCTCTATAACCTGTCATTATTATTTTCTTTTTCAAATCGTATGACACTGTCACTTCAGACACCAGAAAAAACAGACCTTTTGAAACATGCTTTGAGTGAAATATTGTTTTAAAAGCAAGCAGATTACTTATGGCAAGTGTCGCCTCTGCCACTTGATAAAGCGTGGAGATTTTAGGGAACCAATAAATCATATTTTCTGTCTAAAATACTGTATAACATTAATAAAATTCATTTTCAACATGTGTCATACCCTTTAATGCACATTGTGATTATATTTAAAAAGAACAATATCCTACTATTACGCTATCCATGTATTTATTTATCACCAAATCTTTTAAAAATGTCTAAATAAATTCACCTTTGTAGTTTCTTTAACAAGATTCTATGAGAGGTAAGGACACACAAACTGGCTTCCTCAATATTCCCTACATGAATATTTTGGCAACATTTAATGAATAATTTCTAAAACTCCACGTAACTTTTAACAACTAGTTTAAATATCAAACTGTTCAGAAAAAAACACACATCGAACTCAATTGTTATCGTTTTGCATTTTTGTGCGGTCAATAATATCGCGTAACTTAATCTGTTTGCCGCGAGGCTTCGTGAGATGTGTCGAATTGTACGAATCTTTACGCCACGATCAAGTTTGATGGGTTTTAGGACGAACTAGAAATATTAATTTCAATGTCTTGGAACAAATTCTAGGTCTTAAATCTCGTAATACGTTCTGACATACTTGACCTGGCCACGGGAGTAGGAATGCCTCCGAACTGGAAGAAATTACTGAATCCTCCTTAAGGATTAACTGTGTCTAGCTGTGGGAAATTCGTCACATTCCTCTCGTCAACTTCAGTTTGATTCCATGATATTCTTGATCGTTTCGTATTGTTATTCAGATGAGTATATATCGCGATAAAGGTGCCTTTACACGGGCACGCAAAACAGTTTACGCCATGGCACTCATCGTAACGTGCCAATGAGGGAAACGCTCGTGGTACCATTCGTGATGGTGCGCGGCTAGTAAAAAAGTGCGTGGCCGTTCGTGACCCGGCCGGGGCTCGAACCCGCGACCTTCCGGACGTGAGGCGGGCGCTCTAAGCACTAGACCATCACACCGGTTACAATCACAAGGATCAGAGAGTTGAGCGAGCTGCATACCACAGAATGAACGCCTAGGTACGCCATTGTGCGGGGTGATGCGGAATCAAAATTCGTGCCCGTGTACAGGCACCTCTAGTTTTAGCCTACGTCTTCATTGGCATGTGTGTTTGGACGCATCCCTATAAAAATCATCCTTAAAGGGAGAAGGCGCCAGCAACTAACAGGCATAAGTTAAGAATAATAATGACATTGTGAGAATTATGGTACATGGTGACAAAAACAGCCTAAATAAGGGGTACTGTGTGATACCCTCATCAAGGCCCTATGAATTAGTTAATTTGTGTTTATTTTACGTCTTTGTAAGAAACAGCTATAGGGGGAGGAGCTTATCAATTCAAACAGTGCATACATTACCACGGTGCGGCTAACACACGTCGCGTGGCATGCATTGGTCACGCATGGTCAGCTCCCTGCAGTGAACGTGCAATCTGATTGGTTGGCAAGAACTAAAATATTTTGTTAACTTATGCCTGTTAGTTGCCGGTGCCTTTTCCCTTTAAAGGGGAATGAAACCTAGACACCTTCCTACATTCAGGGAATGCAGAACAATAAGAGAATATAGAGAAATCAACAAATGAAAGTTTGAGCAAATTTTGCCAAACCATTCCAGAATTCCAGAATTATGCATGTTCAAAGTTTTTTTTTTTAATCCTCATCATGAAGGATGATTAAATTGGCAACTTTGCCACATTTGTGATTAGAGCGTGGAGAATTCTGCATAGGTTTTATACACAATTGTTCACCTTTTCTCATTTTTAATCAAATATCTACTCTCCTATTGCTTGTTGTTCAAGTATATATGTATTACGGCAAAAATCATTCTACATGCCTCAGTGAAAGAATCGTGTCAACTTCTCAACTGACATATCAGAAAAGTGAAAATTTGTGCACAAAACCAATGGAGAGTTCTCCACAATCTCATCGCAAGAAAGTGGCAGAGTTGCCAATTTAAGAATCCTCCATAATAAGGATTAAATGAACTTTGAACATTGATAACAAATTCGTTCACATTTTCTCTGTTTTCTTCCTTAATCGTTCTGTAGACTAAATACAGATGTATGTCTGGGTTTCATTCAAAAGTGTCTGGGGGAACGTATTTTTAAAGAAGTACCCGAAAATGGAGACTTGGGTTTGAATTATGACGCCTGTTTTCAAAGGAATATTGGCGAAGTCCATGGTGTTCCAGATGACATAATACTTATAGTTTCGAGCTTTGATAAACAAAACTAACATAATGAAGAAATTGAGGATTGGCTGTGAAAGACATTATTGAGTTTTCGTTGGTTATCGGAAATGGGAATACCCGGAATATATGTGCAATCGTTTTATAAGTCAAAGGTATTACTTTTCTCTGCAGGATTGAGTTCAAATGCGTGGGTTGGATTCATATATCAAAACATCCGGACACAAGTGAAGTAAATAAAATGTGTGATCATTAATATTTTTATCTTTGTATTTATTTATTTTTTTTTATTTTTGGCTTAATCCTTCGCACAGCACCTTTCTTTCGGGATTTTGATCAAAGGGGGTCAGACTAGAGACATAATTAAATGCACGAAAGCTTTTCCTTAGATCATATGACGAAAGGAGGGAAAGGTATCCAATGTCCTCATTCCAATCCAAGAACGTTGTTGTTAGTGATGATAATGATGATTACGATTATGATGATGTTAGGATGATGAGGATGACGGTGGCTACTTGTGAACATGTTGATGATGACAATGACGTCAATACTTGAGATGACGACGATGGCGATGGTGGTGGTAATAAAGATGTCAATGATGATGACAATAACGATGGTGATGGTGATGATAATGCATATAATAATGAAGATGATGATGGCGATGATGATCACGATGATGATACAACGACGATGGTTATGATGATAGGAATGATGATGATTATGATGATGAGGAATTTGATGATGATGATGATGATGATGATGGTGATGATGATGTTGATAGAGATAAGATGACGATGGCGAGAATGATCACCATGATGATACGACGACGATGAGTATGATAAAAATGATGATGTTGATAATGATGATGATGATTGTGATAGTGATGATGATGATGATAATAACAATAATAATGATGATGATGATAATGATGACAAAGGTGGTGTTTGTGGCGGCAGTGATGGTGATGAGAGAATGATGATTAGAGGAAAAAGGCTTCTTACTCTTGGGTGTGTCACTTTATTTAAGTTCTCAAACTCTGCATATCTTTTAACTTATTGACCATGAATCACCACTCCATTATAATAATAGATGCTTACCTTAATTTCTTTCAAAATTTTCGGCCCCAACGTCTGATTATTTCATCGAATTATTTTCTGCCAGAGTTCACGCTATGTAAAGTTTTATTATTAAATTCCATAATCTAGTTTTAATGTGGCACGAAGTTTACAACAGACGGGTACATGCAAAATGGCCACGTTGATTATCTGGAAAATATCAAAAATAGAAACGTAAGCTATCAGATAGAAGAGAGACAAATATCAATTGACGAGACAAGATTTCCGTGCAGAGCGGCACTGCAGACAAGATTAATGGATAATTTTGCAGCCATTTATCTTTTTTTTTGCGCCTTCCTTTTCGTGAATGTGATTACATTCAACAAAAAGAATTTTAAAAATGGTTTATCTAATTCACTGGTAGTTTGGTATGAACTTGAACCTGTGCAATTTCCTGCTAACGTAATGGGAATGCCAAACTGTAAACATAAACAAGAACATAGAACCAGCCAGAGCTAGTCAGACTAATACTTTTACTAAGGTTAATACATGTAGTTGAAACATTAAAAAGTTATTAATAATCAAGAACAATTGTTTATCTGCCTTTTGTTAAAATCTAGCGATAACAACATAACATTTAACTGCAAAATAACAACAAAATTCTAAATAAAACAATATCAGAACTGTTGTGGTAGTGGTGATTGTGATGGGAGATGTGGTGGTGGTGGTGGGGAAGTGGTGGTGATGGTGGTGGTGGTGGTGGTGGTGGTGGTGGAGGTGGTCGTAATGGTAGTGATGGTGGTTATGCTGGTGGTGGTGTTAGTGTTGGTGTTGGTGGTGATGGTGGTGGTGGTGGTAATCGGTGTGATGGGGGATGTGGTGGTGGTGGTGGTGGGCGTAATGGTGATGATAGTGATGGTGGTGGTAATGGTGGTGGTAATGGTGGTGGTGGTGGAGGCAGTGATTGTGGTGAGGGTATGGTGATGGTGAGGTGTAGTGTGTGGTGGTTGGTGGTGGTGGGTGTGTGGTGTGTGGTGGGGTGTAGTGGTGGTGGTGGTGGTGTGGTGGTGGTGGTGGGATGATGGTGGTGGTGGATGGTGTGGGGTGGGTGGTAGAGTGTGGTGTTGGTGAGGTGATGGGTAGTAGTGGTGGTGATGGGTGTAGTGGTAGTGTTGGTATGGCAGTGGTAGTAAATGAGAGGGTGTGATTGTGAAAGTGATGGTGGTGTGGTGCCGAGTGTGATGGTGGTGTGTGGTGGAGAATGTTTGGTGTGATGGTACGACGACGACGATGATGATGATGATGACGACGACGACGATGAAGATGAAAATAATGAATGATAATAAAATAATAATAATAATAATAATAATAATAAATAATAATAAATGAATAAACTAATAATAATAATAATAATGATAATAATAATAATAATAATAATAATAATAATAATAATAATAATAATAATAATAATAATAATGATAATAATAATAATAATAATAATGATAATAATAATAATAATAATAATAATAATAATGATAATAATGATAATAATAATAATAATGCTGATAATGATGTTGGTGTCGTGAATAATATCAAAATTCCAAATACATGTACATGAAAAAGGTATTTTAATTCGTTCAGCATCATATAAAATTAACCGACATCTAACGTCCTCACTCATGATACATACCGACGTTGTCAATGACAACCCCCGTATCTCCGACACAAATAACATCATTGTTAGCTCATTTTCGCGTCAATGGGCCGTTTCTTGCCTAGTGTCAACTCCAATTTACCCGGGGTGCGTCAACCCGACTTTGACGGCACCGTGAAGCGAAAGTTTTCGTCGCGGGGAGGACGGGGCGGAAAACACGTTGGTCTGGAGGCCTACCGAGCACCCACGGTGCCGCCCACAGTATTTAATCGACACCTACCCTTCCGCCGGGTTTAAAGTGCCATTTTGTCGATCGTACATCTGTTACGAATAACCGCACACAATAAACGAATGCATATTTGTCGGCTAAATTTGAATTTCAAAATGCAAGTGTTATTTGTTGCAAATAAGAGAACTCATTCAAAATGTATCAACTGAAACAAAGTGGAAATGTATCTGGAAGAAGTAGAACTTAATTAGAAAAATCAGCTGTTGAAAGCAGAAAAGAGGATGCAAATTTTTGCTTGCCTCAATGGAGGTTGCACGTGCATACAGTGCACCACCAAGCGTTGGAAACGGTTCCTATAGGCCCGTTTTGCTCAGATTTGACCCAGCTAAAGATAGGTACCAAAAAAGTAGGCCTAAAGTGTTAATTTTGGGGGGATTCATACGTTGTAAAAATTTGAAAAATAAGATGAATCATTTGAAAATGGGCCGTTGCTTAAAAATTGTGTTAATAATTTGCACACCCCGAAATCAAATTATCGACCAAAATAAGGTAAAATGATTTATAACTTAAAGATTCACATAAATCTTCACCTCTGACAAAAGTGTTTGCACTGAAATGTGCAGATTTCGCGAAGATAAGCACTAAAAACTTTAAGCAGAATGCACGCAAAGTACGGCCAAATTCAGTGAGTGACGCGTCGCTCACTGAATTTGAATTTTACACAACCGTTAATTCAGTCTTACTGCCAGACCTGATTCGTGGATCACCTAGCGAAAACTAAAATCCTGCTAATCAAAGCTTGCAAAATTAAAAACTCACATCAGTGCCGTAGGACATTTGTCGAGCAATCTTTGTTACCGTTGGACTCAACCAAATTCAAAATTAGTTCGTGAAAGCTGCATCCAATGTCTGAAACCTAAACTATCAAATTCAAATTCAAATTCATTTATTTCCACATTAAAAAAAACACAAATCAAGTAATACACATGAATATGAAGTAACATTCACATCATAGATCAAACTCTGTGGGGGAGCCAACTTAAAAACACAGAGGTTTGTATGGTTTGGCCACTTTCAAATATTGATACAATGTTACATAAACAAAAATGGTTTAAAGCAGAACAGAATTATACATATTACATACTATAAAGTAAACAAGCTAGTCACAAATACTACGGATAGGATAGATTAGATGAAATAAAGGTTACAGAGGAACAGGAGGAGAAGGAGGAGGAGGAGGAGGAGGAGGAGGAGGAGGAGGTACAAGCAACATGCACAATAAATTGTAATATGTACTGGAACTGAGTGATTTTTACATACAGGTTAGTAATAGTTTGTAATTTCGTTTCAAATAATTATAAGAAGTACTACATTTTAAAGACTCTGGCATATTATTCCAATGAAGAGCACCATAATAAAAAACCCGTGCGCTGACTATGTAAGGTGCGATTTAAGGGTAAATGATAATTTGAGAATTTCTAGATTGATATGAATGGAAATGACGATTGTCAGTGTCATAATCGCTGCGCTGCAAAATACAACTTGACATGCTTGAGAAACGGTCCAATTTATATTTTCAAAACTAACGTATGAATCCCAAATTTGAAAACTGCACTTTTATGTACCTATCTTTATAACTGGAACAAATCTGACCAAAAATGCTAATTTGGTGTGCAAATCAAAAAACATAACTCTGGGTTTCAGAGTTTGGATGCAACTTTCAGCCATTGATTTAAAATATTTGGTATAGACACTGAACCAAGATTGTTTGACAATCGCCCAACTGCAGTTGTGTGAGGTTTTGACATTGTAAGCTTTGATCATCATGTATTTAGTTTTCACTTGATGATAAACGAATCAGGACTGGCAATCAGACTAGTTTAACGGCTACTGGGTGAGCGTCGTTACGACAGTTTCATCAGCCCTATATACACTCGTGCTCATAATTATGGAATATTTTGTTGATACTAAAGTTCTTTCTCCTATATCGTCCAAAAATTTCAAGACAACTGTTTATTTCACAATAACGCAGTATGTGAAGCAATTTTTGGATTTCACGAGTTGACTAAATTAAAAAATAAAATACGTTTGAGCGCAATAACAATTAAATATATATATATTTTTTAAATCCACAAAAATCATGAAAAAAGTATTAAATTAAAGTAATTAAAAAAAAATTGAATTTGTATCTTATGTCACTTATCATTAAATTAACATCAGTATTGTCTGTTACAAGTCTAATAACGTGCGTAACCACCACGTGACTCAACAACAACAACAATACCGCCATTTATAAACACAGGTTTTAGTGTCTAGTCGGACGCTACAAAACGCCCAGCATTCCTGAAATACTTATATTAGATTATAATTGTTTCACCTGGGGTGAGCAAATATTAATCTCAGATGTACCGTTTACGGAAAAATGGCAACTTCTAAAATGTTTCTAAAATATTCCATAATTATGAGCATGAGTGTATAATGTTCACGAAACATGACTTTTCAGCCCCATGCTTTTGTGAGAGGTGAAGATTAATGTGAATTTTTACGTTATGAACGATGATAGCTTATTTGCTTGATAAGTTCAAGTCATGGGCATAATCTTTCAAGGTTCTGGGTAAACGTGTTTGAACCCGAAATATGAAAAGCATTATTGCTGAAAGAACTAAGAAAGTATCAAACAAGTGCCTGTACCTTTAATAAGTGTTTTCCCAGGTCATTTTCCACAACGTGTTTGCATTCCAATTTGTTAATTCCACATCCATTTCAAGTTTCAAGTAAAAGAATGAACGTGATAGCAAATCATATCGTTTTTAATTCAAATGACATTCGATGTCATTAAACATTCGGTCTCAAAGACTGTAGTCCAATTATAAGCCATAACAATGTCTTTCATTTCACGTGTAAAAACTATGTCGGATTATTCACGGCATTCATATCAGGAATTGCAACCGTGTTATGAAATCACATTTATTTTCAAGTCCGACGTAATGATACGTATAAGCTTCCGGCTATGATATCTACTGGCGTAGCGTAAACACAACACACAACCAACAGCACACACACACACACACACACACACACAACACACACACACAACACACACACACACAGGCCACACACACACACACACACACTACACACACACACACCACACACACACACCACACACACCACAATTATATCTACACAACGTAATATATATATTACAGATAGATAGAGATGTATAGTAGGATACACTAAAAACCTGGATGAGTAATAGTATTACTTATATAAAATACAGTATATTAACCAAAGGTATCATGTATGCCTATATAAATATATGTGTGTGCTGTGCGTGTGTGCGTGTGTGCGTGTGTGTGCGTGTGTGTTTGTGTGTGTGTGTGTGTGTGTGTGTGTGTGTGTGTGTGTGTGTGTGTGTGTGTGTGTGTGTGTGTGTGTGTGTGTGTGTGTGTGTGTGTGTGTGTGTGTGTGTGTGTGTGTGTGTGTGTGTGTGTGTGTGTGTGTGTGTGTGTGTGTGTGTGTGTGTGTGTGTGTGTGTGTGAGAGAGAAAAAAAATGATTCAAAATAGAAAAACAAAACAAAGACATCAACAAAGTAAATGGGGACAAGGTTTTTAAATAGAATTTCTAAAGCAATAAACAGATTACACGTAAATGAAAAAGAAACTGTAAAATCGAGCGCAGATAACCTCTTGACCTATCGATTTGAAATTGAATAATGAATACCTGAATACATGATTTTTTACAAATTGAATGAGGCAAGTGTGTTTATGAAAAGCAAAACTGATAACTTGAAAACATCCAACTTGAAATTGAAAATTCAATTTGTCCGGATTTATCAAACGAGTTGAATTAGAATATTGATAAGTTAAAATGAGTGAAAAAGTTGCGAAAATGACCGGGAAAACCTATTTTTAAAAAAGGCCAGCCAATAAAACAAGTAAATAAATAAAAAAAAAACCGAGGTTACTGTTTCTCTTGTCAGAAATCAACCGTTGACCGTTGTTTGCATCTCTGTTTTGTCCGAGTAATAGCACAGTACTTGGCTTCTGCGCTAGCAAAGGCAATCTAAACATAAATCGCCATTGTCTCAAAAGATTTCCTCTTAAAAGTGGGTTTATATTTCACTTTTTAAATGAAGTTCGAGAGAGAACTCTCATTGGAAATGTATTTTCCGCATGTTGATATACATATCTCATTTGACACCCAAGGCACCTTCACTTTCGCACTCTTTTATACACAACCAAACACTCTTACACGGAGCCTTTAAAGTGATAGGCTAACATTGTGGAGCTTCAATTAAAAAATTGTCAAACTGTGATATTTGAGCTACATAGTAGTGTTCAAATGGACAAATAAACACTCC
>JZLH01S0028712.1:0-15501 GCA_001188425.1 Eucidaris tribuloides | reverse complement strand
AAAAAAACTCAAGACAAATCCTTCCAGCCAGGAGATCCACCCCGGCTGGTGTATCTTTGGTATATCTTTCAACCAGTTTGGTTCTACTTCTAAAGGCATTTGTTACTTCTCCCAATCATGAAGCTTTCAATTGTTTTCCTTTCTCTTTACAGGAACTCAACGATATCCGGTCATCTGGCCAGAAAGTGTTTCGAGATATTAGTGTAGATGAAACAAATATCCTAAATTGGCATGGCCTTATTGTACCGGTATGTAACCAAAGTGTTCATGCAGGGCTCCACACTTACTTTTTTTCATGCTTGCCCTTTGGGCAAGTGAAATTGTCACTTTCAGATTTTTACTTGCGTGAATGAAAAATTTACATGCCCGAATGAAAAATTTACTTGCCCGAAAATAAATAATAACAAAAACCATTAAAAATGGTTTCTCACTAATTTTAACCAATATGATCTTTTTGTAGCATTGGAAGTTTTGATTTTAATTCTGGGGGTTGAAAGAGTGTGATTTATAAATTCACACTTCACAGACTCATAAAATGAAGTACAATAAACAAAGTTAAAGATGAAATTCAGTATAAGTTAACTGAACATAAAATTTTTGACATGTTGTTTGTTTTTGGTAAGATTTTTTAACATGTTTTGCTCATTTCATGATCAAAATTTTACTTACCCAATTGGGCAAGTAAAATTTAATATTTTGAGTTTTTACTTGCCCGACATGAAATTTTACTTGCCCCGGGCAAGCGGGCAAGTGCTAGTGTCGAGCCCTGGTTCATGTTATAAATGATAAAGCATGGGCATTTCCATGAAACCCATGTTTTGTTTGTGTTCATGTTTCTGTGTTATGTATTTACTCATTTATTTCATTGTATCATTTTCGTGTATGGTAAGTAGTGTTGCACGACTCCAGGATTTTTGGGAGTCGACTAGTCGCCGTTCAAAAGTTGCGACTCCGACTATTTGCCGACTCTCAGCATTTTCTTTTCAAACTATATATTTCATGTTTTGATGCGTCAGGCAGTCCATTGTTTTCTTATTTCATTATCAATGATAATGGGGATTTCATTTTGAAAATTATGTTGTTTCAACTATGATTACGATCATTCAAATATTGACTTTCTGTCATAGTCCCACACAATGTCATTGATGTTTTGACTGGTTTATATGGCATACATAATGTGATAACGTGGAGTCGATTCTTCTGTTTCCAAAGTCGGAGTCGCGACTCCTCGACAATAGTCACGACTCTGACTTTTGGTGACTTAGTCGTGCAACACTAATGGTAAGCAGCTTCTGTCCATGTGGTAATCAGCTAAAAACTGCTCTTCATTGAGGTCAGTCAGGACAATCTTAAATAGGCGTGGCTCGAGTATTCAAGTAATCAAATTAACTCGACTATTGAAACGCTATTCACCTCTTGAGTACAGATTTTGTATATATTGGGTACTCGCCGGTTCATCCACGAGTAGTGTGATGAAATCTCAAGTACATGTAGTATGTTAAAACTCCCTTGTCATTATTTTTTTGTACAGTACAACTGGGCACACCACACAATACAGCCACAGTGAGCTTGGCACACGTCCAGTGTGATTGATAGGAAAAGGCCTCTGCCCATTTGCACATGATGTGTGTACACCACACACAATACGCATGCAGTCCGGCTTGTTGCCATGTTATGTGTCCCTGTTGAAGTGCTCATCCATAGCACAAAAACATGCCTCAACTCATGAAGCTATATTTTATATATATAGTTTTTTTTAGGGGGGGGGAGGGGGGTTATAAAGATGCAAATTGCGAATATGAACGACAGCCAACCAAAACCCCATGGATCCACTCTAAAAATTGTCTGTATTTTTCTTTCATTTTGTATTTTGTTTCTCCCACTTCCTATCATATTATTGATCATTCAAGATAAACTGGAGTGCTGGTTGAAGCACTTCAAATCTTTAATCAGAGTTTCCCATTTTGTTGGTTTCCATGTGAAAGCATATCACATTTGCATTATAATATGGAAATAGTTCACTTCATATGTAATAAGTAGTAGTAGGGTTGGCAGTTTGAACTGGTGAATTTTCTATCACTGTCCCCTTTTCTTGTGTTGCAATATTAATAATATTGTCCCTCATATTGAGATCTGTGTTAGTACTTTTTCAGCATGATGATTTTGTGTAGAAATTTTGTAAAAATAACCTGAAGTGTCCTGTTGTTTTCAACCACTCTCTTCTATACTAGAGTGACATTTTCAGAATACCATCTGTTCATAGTTCAGGTTTGAAAATATTTGATACTAAAATTTTGTTGTTCTGCAAATACTCAATCTAATCTTTAATCATTTTCTCATGTTCTCATTGCTTTGAATTATACTGTGACAGACCAATCCACCATTCAACAAAGGAGCATTCAAAATCAAAGTAGTTTACCCAGCAGAATACCCTTTCAAGCCACCCAAGATTACATTCGAGACAAAAATCTACCACCCGAACATTGACGAGAAAGGCCAAGTATGCCTGCCAATAATATCACCAGAGAATTGGAAACCAGCTACTAAGGCAGATCAAAGTAAGTAAAAAGTACCACATTTACCAATGTTTCTAAGTTTAAAAAAATCTGAGCTACCCAATCCTGCATGCTACTAGTGTCTCTGATGAGATCAAATATGAAGCCCTGAAAAAATTTCAGTTTAAAAAGTGAATTCAATGAGTGATCATTCCAGGTTTCCTACATAAACTGCTGTGTTATACAGTTTTTAGCTCACCTGAGCCAAAGGCTCAAGTGGGCGATTCCTGTGCGTGTTGTACGGGACATTTAGAGAATATTTTCAAGTCTCATGGCAAAATGCTTGAGCGATGAAGATTTGTTTTATGGTAATTATAAAGTACTAGTGGGTACCCTAGTGAAGTAATGAACACCAACAAAAATTTGTTCTTTATGGGTGAATTAGAGATGAAAATGTTGCGTGTCGTACGGCACGCAGAGAAAGTCAAGTTTTTAAAAATTGAAGTTTATGTCCAAAACTCTGTGAGTTGCATGAATAAAAATGACTGAATCTCTACTAAATCAATGAAACAAATACTGAAGACTACTTTTATGCAGCTATAATTTTGAAAATGTCTTGAACACAAAAATGCGTAAGGCAAATATCTTCAAGAACGCACGTGTCGTACGGGACATCAAAAAGTGTCGTACGGGACATCTCTGAAACAATTCCATAATTACCTAGCTTACATCAATAAAAACTGCATATACTCTTAATCTGGAAATATTTTATTAAAGCATTAAACTGACACTTAAAAATGTATAGCACATCAGGGAAAGATTGCCAAAAATCTTGGAAATATAGTATTGTTGTACAAGCGACAAATGTGTCGTACGGGATCATGGAAATGGTGCGCCTTCCCAGGTCCGTACAAACATTTTGTCGGTACAACACACTTAGTCTTGTAACAAATTTTGCAAGGTATACTTAGGTCTGGAGTAATAACTCGATTAATCAATATTATTGCTTGCCGCCTTTCGTAATCGAATACCACTTTGTACACTAACGAATAATCGGCAGATCACGAATAGTGATTGTAATATTCGATTATCACAATAACATACAGCACGTGATTTTGGTACAAGGGTGATTAACAATGGAAATTAACTATAAGATTACAAGGATTCCACACATTGTTCAAACAAACGGACTACGGGCCCGTTCCACATGGTGAATGTTGCTCGCCGTAATTCAGGCACATAGCCAAGTGAAATATTGCCTAGCTCTCACACTTTGTATGCATTCTATTATGCAACTCTACGGCACAGCTATGAATTAATTTTCAATGTTGAATCACATGCGCGAGCGTGCCAAATCCTTACGATAGCGCCTCAAAATGACCGTCATCAATCAGTGACGAGAAGACAGAAGTGACTCTGTACTCCAGTGCAATGGACCCAAGTACAAATACTACAATCAACAAGCAGCGTAGCGGTTTACATTTGCACATATAGGCGTTCGCACATGCGTCGCTGGCTCCGCTATTGGTCACCGACAGAATTCAAGCACGTGCTTTCAACTTATTCTGTCAGTGATACGGAGCCAAAGACGCATGCGCAAGTACTTAATGTACTGTACATGCAGACATAAACCGCTACGCTACACGTAGGAGTAAGAGTCACGCCTATGTCTGTCCAATCACCGCTCAAATAATCACACCCTTCCAACGAACTATACGCGATGATCACCCACAGAATTCAAGCACGTGCTTTCAACTTATTGTAAAGAGAGCACATGTTTGAAATTGAACAACTCTCTATTTGATTCTTTACTTACACTTGACTAGACCAGTGAGTGTTTCAGTGTGATAGCGAATGTTTCAGAGATATGATTGTGATTGACTGATTATGAATTTGTGGCAATGTAAAAAAAGAAGTTTTTGTTTCAGTGAATTTGATGAAGTGATGATGGATGCAGTGAGTGAAGTGATGATGGGTGGAGTGAGCGAAGTGATGATAAATAAAGTGAGTGAAGTGACTGAAGTCACTGAAGTGATGATAGAATGAAATGTCATTGGGATGAATTTATGAAATACGATTGGAGAATGGAGTGGAAAAAGTACGTGTACATGTATGGCTTTATAATTGTTGCAGAAATTGGGAAATATAAAAAAAGGTGTGTGTTCTTATATTGTTGGCAGAACTTGGGAAATATAAAAGAGAAAAACTCATTAAAATAATGTGGGGAACTTTATACATTATCACGAGAAATTTGCGAAATAGTGGTGTGGATAATGATTGCAGTATGCATGATAGTTTGCACTTTTGCATCAGGGTAAAAAAAAAAGAACTCCACTCCTGGGCAGGGGAACTGGATCAGAGAAAATCTTTAACAGGTGTTGTTATTATTTTTCCGTATAGGGGCTAAATGTGTTACTTTGAAATCAATGGTTTGAATTTGGCGTCAATTGGAGTGTTTTCTCCGGGTCCGAACTCTACACACACCGTCTTTTAGATTACAGTGATTTCATGGTCAGGCTTCCTCAATTCCCGTCCACAGATTCCGGCTGCTATATGTTCTTTTTCTCCATCACCTCCGCCTCCCCTCCTCCCTCACCTCCCCCAACTTAGTCTGTCTGTTGAGCGGGATTTTATTGAAAAATCAGGGTTATAATTTAATGTGCTGTTGGTTGCACACGTAGAGTCATGCCTATTTTAATTGGCACAGGCAATCGTCTCTCATCTCTCTCCATGCCATTCGTTTTCTTCTGACTTACGTGGGCGGGCCTACATGGAAAAGTCAATGTAACACGCTCACATTGCACTGTAGCCTTTTATTCCCGCCCATCACGGACTCACTGTTTCTCAATCGTCTCTTGCCATTCATTCTCTCTTCTTTTAGTGGGCGGATTTAAGACATAAGTGATGTGTGATGTGAACCCCCATACATTATAGCAAAGCTGATGCGCCGTGCTTTAACAACCACCAAATATGGTGAAAGGATATTTTTCTCCGGGTGCTTTCTTGTATTGATGAATCATTCCCAGTGATCGACTCGCACAGGTAAAGGGATGAATTGACGCCCGTAGATATTCGTCTCTTAAATGCAATTTAGGTTCTGCTCGAGATGCGCATGTCCGACTCAAGAAACGTATCGTAGGCTACATGTTGGTTCGCGCTACAAGTTACTTGATCACCGCAGAATAGGAGGGATGAAATTGATGCGACTGAATTGGCCAGCTAGTTGTTGAGGTGGAGCTAATTTCTGTTCCATCGATCATGTAAAATTTGTTATGCCAATTAGCAAGAGCGGGTTGCCTGCACTGCGTATGCCTGCATCTGAATGAAAAATTGGTTGGCTTGGCGTAACGTAATGTGGTGAGATTGTAAGGTTTAATATGTGATCTGGCGGGAATTTAAACGTAGGGATGAATGACGCGCTGATTGACAGTTAATTGCTGAGGTGGAGCTAAATTTATGTTGTGCTTTTCGATCATGGAAAGTGCTTGCTTGCATTAGAAACGGGTTCCAGGCATGCGGCACCGCGAATGATTGGCTCATGTGTGTGGTTTTCATCTGAGTACAACGTGATCGGCGCAGATATTGATAACGTGAGGGGTGAAATTGCTACGCTGATTTGTCGTAATTGTCGGGTGGAAGAACAAAGCTATGCCTAGCCTTGCCATGTAACGTAGCTCGTGACTTGTATTTGCTTGGCGCTTACTGTCGTAGGGCGGGTTTCATGGTCCCGGGGCGGCGCTGCGACTCAAATGGGAATTTTGAATCATTTAGCGTGCAATGTGGTTCGCATACGGCTGTGTATAAGCAACGACACTCAGCAAATTATTCGAGAAGGCAGTGAACGCCGCGAGCACAGAGATAGGCTGCAAAATATGTGTGTAAATTGTCTGTACCCCACTATAGTGTGCTCGTTATTATGTGTTGGCTGGCAAATTGCTGCTACGTTCGTCAGAAAATAGAATTTCATCAGTGGGACTGGTCTTGATTACCGCAAGACTAGAAATCACAACTATGATTATGATTAGTTACTCGCGAAATATGCGTAGGAAAATGGTATGCGTCAGGCTAAAGTATATACACCTAAATGGTGTTCCTGAGCTGTAACATAAATGTTTTGGATAAATCTTTTAGACCCCTTTCTTTCCTTCCTCTCCACTTTGAATTGTTACGACTAGGCAGTAGGCTCAAACTTGAAGAAAGCTTGAACAGGTGGTATAACAGATTACAGAATGACAAAAAATGGTGTTAAGGGCGTAAATTCTTTATTCAGATTGAAAGGATGAATAGGTTCAATATATTATAAATTTATAATATTAATTTTAAATCATATAAATTTTGAAAAATAGCACTTTGTTGCAAGCGGACTAGTCGCCTGAGCCGACACAGGAAAAATGTCGCGTACGAACACATTTTGATGTCGTACGGGACAAGAAGTTGATAAGTATATTAGAGATAGAAGTGAAAAGTTACTACTTTGGTATCATACTGAACTACTTACTCACAATTTAGAGAATTCTGTACCATAATTGTAGCTGCCTGAAACTGAAGCACAATCAAAACTTTTATAAGTTTATGTGTCGTATGGGACACTTATGGTAGGGCTTGCCGAAATAATGACACTTAAGTCTAAGTAGGAATGAGAATATTTTTGTAAACATAGGTCCAGAGCTATGCAAGGGCATCCATACTTGACTCACAGTATCTAAAAAATTGTTCAGTAGTTCTCGGATTTAGTGTATACACATTTTCATACATACTGTAAAACTTGTGAAATTTCAATAAAATATCAAATTTTCACAATTTCACCCCAAAAATAGACTTTTGAGACAATCTTGCACCCAAAACTGACCTGTTCCAGATGGTTCAGGTATTAACCAAAAATGTTATCACACTAGTTGTCAGCTAGAAGCAATTTTAAATTTTAGCATTTTTTCAAGTTTTAGCACGGAATCGCCCAAGTGAGCTATTGCGATCGCTTTTTATCCGTCGTTCGTCGTGCGTCATTCGTCGTGTGTAAACTTACACATTTTCATCTTTTTCTTTAAAACGCAAGATTGGATTTAGCCCAAACTTGCCAGGAATGATCCTTAGGGGATAGGAATTCAAGGGTCCTCAAATAGTACACCTGGCCCCCCTAGGCTCCCAGGGGCAGGGACCCAGGGGCAGGGACCTAATTGGCAAAAAGTAGGTAATTTTCAAACATCTTCTTCTCTAGATCCAGCAATAGTTTAGCCAAGTCAATGTATGTGTAGATACCTCTATATGTGATGAATTATTGTTCCTCGTGATAATGCGCAGGGTGGCCCCGTTTGGCCCCTGAGGGGGGCAAAAGTTTGGGGGAGGGCCCTATGTGAATAATTCACATTTACTTCATTTTCTCTCAAGCATGTCAATGGATTTAGACAAAACTTGGTGGGAATGATCATTAGGGGGAGGGGATAGAGTGTTCCTGAAATGGTACACAAGGCCCCGCTGGGGGCCCAGGGGGCAGGGCCAATAAGGGCCAAAACTAGGTAACTTTCTAACCACAAGTCCATTTGGATGGTAGATGCATAACAGGGACCTCAATGTTATATTGGGATCAAAGGTCAAATATGTAGGTCAAAGGTCAAGTGAGGTCAAATGATAGAATATGCCTTCAATTTTCTACTGGGGTTGGTATTGACCCATTTGTAACTAACTTGTATGGTAGATGCCCTACATGTAAACAAACCTCAATGTTAAATTGGGGTCAAAGGTCATAAGTAGGTCAAAGGTCAAGTAAGGTCCAATGTTACATAATAGAGCAAGACATATAGCTATCACCTTTTTTTTTTTTTTTAATGGATATTAGAATTTAACTTGGGAAAATCAGCTATATGGCAAGGGTTTTCAAGTTTTCCAACTGGTTCATGTGGCTCCATTGGTGCCCACATATCAGGCTTAAAGGGCCAAAACTAAGTATACATGTTTTCTCTATGGGCACCACAGAGAGTTTGCGAGACCTCAGTTAAGCGTGGTGCCCCCTGGGGCTCTTAATTGTTCACAAGACCTTAACCCTAAAAAGGCTGGGGGGGGCGGAATCCACCCCCTCCCTCAAGACGTTTTGCACAATATGTCTAAGAGGCGCAAACCATTTGCCACGGCGTTTCATGACTTTTTTCTCTCGAATCTCGTGCATCTTTTGAGAACAAATTTGCGATGTCCGGGTACGCGGTTCCGAAGTTACGTAACATTTTGTACTTGCATGTCACCCCAAAAATTGCTCAAAAACGTGATTTCGTGTACAATTTCAATACAAATTGTGTTTTCAGCCAAAATTCATAAATGTATGATTATTTTTTACTTTCCACTCACTACCCCATAGATGTTTTGTGTGTTTATGTCTGCACAACAGGAAACAGTTGCCGCGGTGTTTCACGACTCTTTTCTTTCAAATCTGGTGCATTCCTAAAGACAAAATTTGTGATGTCTGGGCATGCAGTTTTGGTTTTTTTTATGCTACTGTATATGTCATCATTGTCATGCCCCATGTACTTGTACTGCATGCAGGCATGCAAAATTTATTTTTTTGTTAATCACATATATATATATAATATATCAACGCTCGACACTGGCACAGGTCGACCGGCCCCCGAGACCTGTAAAAATCACTGTCGGGCCAGTATAATTTCAGAAATAGTAAATTTTACTGTACGACCGGGCCAGTAAAAAATCTGTCAAATATAATGATATATCGGAAAAACGGGCGTCATTCGGAGCTATTATTTAGCTCCGTATTACGCCAAAAATAATGAGGAGTTTATTTTTGACCCGCAGAAGATGAATTTGGCTCATATTTAGTTCCGTATTACGCCAAAAAATAATTGTTAAGAGTGTATTTTTGACCCGCGGAAATGAACTGGGGTAATATACTTAGTTCCGTTTTATGCCAGAAATGAAAGTCGGCAATATGATTTTGATCCGCGGATATTAATTTCGGCTGATATTTAGTTCCGTATTACGCCAAAAATAATTGTTAAGGGTGTATTTTTTTGACCCCAGGAAATGAATTGGGGTAATACTTAGTTCCGTTTTATGCCAGAAACAAAAGTCGGCAATATGATTTTTATCCGCGGAAATAAATTTGGCTAACATTTCGTTCCGTATTATGCCAGAAATAAAAGTCGGCAAATATGATTTTGATCGCGGAAATGAATTTGGCTAATATTCGTTCCCGTATTATGCAGAAATGAAAGTCGGCAATATGACTTTGATCCGCGGAAATGAATTTTGGCGAATGTTTCGTTTCCGTATTATGCCAGAAATGAAAGTCGGCAATATGACTTTGATACCGCGGAAATAATTTGGCGAATTTTCGTTCCGTTTATGCCAGAAATAAAAGTCGGCAATAGATTTTGATTAGCGGAAATGAATTTGGCTAATATTTCGTTCCGTATTATGCCAAGAAATAAAAGTCGTAATATGACTTTGATCCGCGGAAATGAATTGGCGAATATTTCGTTCCGTATTATGCCAGAAATGAAAGTCGAATATGATTTTGATGCGCGGAAATGAATATTGGGTAATACTTAGTTCCGTTTTATGCCAAAATAAAAGTTGGCAGTTTGATTTTGCCGCACGTTTATTATTTTGGCTGATATTCCGTATTACGCCAAAAATAGTTGTATAGAGTTTTTTTTCACGGCGCGGAGAATGAATGAGGGTAATATTAGTCCGTATTATGCCAGAAACAATAAACTCCTAACAATTATTTTTTGGCATAAAACGGAACTAAGTATTACCAATTCATTTCCGCGGGTCAAAATACACTCTTAACAATTATTTTTGGCGTAATACGGAACTAAATATCAGCGAATATTAATATCCGTGGATCAAAATCATATTGCGACGTTTTATTTCTGGCATAATACGGAACGAAATATTCGCCAAATTCATTTCCGCGGATCAAAATCATATTGCGACTTTATATTTCTGGCATAAATACGGAACGAAATATTCGCCAATTCATTCCGCGCGGATCAAAATCATATTGCCGACTTTTATTTCTGGCATAATACGGAACGAAATATTAGCAAATTCATTCCGCGGATCAAAATCATATTGCCGACTTTTATTTCTGGCATAATACGGAACGAAATATTAGCCAAATTCATTTCCGCGGATCAAAATCATATTGCCGACTTTTATTTCTGGCATAATACGGAACGGAGATATTATCCAAATTCATTTCCGCGGATCAAAATCATATTGCCGACTTTTATTTCTGGCATAATACGGAACGAGATATGATCCAAATTCATTTCCGCGGATCAAAATCATATTGGCCGGACCTTTTATTTCTGGCATAATACGGAACGAGATATTACACAATTCATTTCCGCGGGTGAAAAAGAAAGTCTTTACAATTATTTTTAGCATAAAACGGAACTAAATAATCGCGAAATTAATATCAGTGGTCAAAAAATTAAATTGCCGACTTTCATTCTGGCATAATACGGAACGATGAATATTAGCAAATTCATTTCCGGCGGATCAATATCAAAATCAGGCATAAAACAGAACTAAATCTTACAGCAGACATTAATGTCCGACAGTAAAAAACAATCAATCAACAAGAACAAAGCATGAACTTCAAGTTTCAGTTTATTTACTCATTTAACAAGTTAAAATAGTTCATAACAAAATGACATATATCAATATTATATACTAATAAAAGACACAAAAAGCCTAATAAAAAAAGAACAACTAATATTACAGCGACTGTACAAGAGATAAATTTGTAAAAGAATGAGTGGGGTAAGATTTATAAGATTAAATAAATCTTGGTGAGCTTTGATCCCTGTATACAGTGAGACAATAAAGGAATGTTACGTAATTAAACAACATTAACAGCTGACGAATACAAACCAAAACTAGTACAAAAGAGACAGCAAGAATTCAATCACCCCCCCCCCCCTATAGCCCTGGGTATGTCCGGAAGGCATTCACATCTGGAGAAAAAGTTCTTTGAATATGTCCTAAACAATAATTTTCCAAATAAATCAGTGACTACACATAACGTTGCGACAGTTGTTGTTAGCATCATAGAGGCTGGCAGAAAATTACTATTTGCTATATTGCGGGGGGGGGGGGGGGGGGGCGCATCAATAAATGATATATAGTTTTAATGTGTTTTTTTACATTGTAATTTTTTGGGACCAGTAAATTTTACGTTCGGCCAGTAAACGTGATATGAAAGACTTGAATTTTACCTGATCCGACAGGGAACAGGTCGGACACTGATAGAAAAAAAATGTTAGTGTGTGGAGCCCTGTATATATATACTATATAATTATATACAGTGAAACCTGCTTCTAGCGACCATTCTGTATAGAAGGAAAACCTGGTCTGTAAAGACACAATTGGTTTCGCCTTCAAAAGTGCTTTCATTGAATTGTGATCAGCCAGGAATCCTGTACTAAATGACCACCTGAGCTCATAAAGAACCACTTTTCTTGTCTCCGCTTGGGTGGTCTTTATATGACTGGTTTCACTGGTATATATATGTTTTAGTTGTTGAACTTTCCTGAATATTGTACATGATTTTTTTAATATCATAGAGTATACTTCAGTTTATGCTGGCTGAATCGAACGAATAAGGTTTTATATACCAAAATAAAATTATGATGTAATAACATGATTTCCTTCTTGTTTCATGTCTGTTTCTTGTTATTAACAACCAGCCCTCGTTGCCACTAATCCATGACTCAGACAGCCAGTAACATCCACTGAGGGGCGACCTGGCTGAAGAGTATGTAAAAGGACAAAGAAGAGAATTCATCGAAGAATGGGCAGAGGAATTTACAAGAAAAATGCGAGAGGATTCCACAGAAATAGAGTTCGTAGAGCCACTTATGCAATTTCACACACCTGTAACCATAAATGATTGTGAGGTGTGTAGATAAGTACGTCAGATGTAAAATCTCGGCTCGGTCCGTCTTATATAATTTTTTTTAAGTGATTAATGTTAACGATGCATGTAGCCATGTGGATAAATCCTGGCAATGCCCACATAGCCTCTCTATCTGTAATTAGGATTCTGTTATAATATGGGCAATTCGTGAAATACTGGACAAATCCCAAATTATATAGAGTTTGCCTCTATCCCAAATCCGTATTCATTTTAATGGTTTGAATGTATGTATATTATGAGAAACAATGGGGACATCATTTCTACTCTAAATGTTACGTCTTCAACAGCGAACCTCTAGGAAATTCAGAACATACATGAAATACTACATGGTGGGATGAGTGTGACTAAATCTCAGTTTTCTAAAAAGTACAATTTATTCTGCAGGTTTTTTCCATACCAAAGCCAATTCTTCTCATTGTTTGACAAGTAATAAAGCCCCACATATGCGATTACTAAATGTGAAAAAGCATGAATAACAATGCAAATATTGTGTGGATGGACAAAAATGTAACGTAACTAACCGTACGTAAACTAACCACGTTTTTGATGTTTTGTCGTTAGACAAATTAAAACTGATTTCTATCAAGTAAGTTAAATATTAAATTGACTTATCAAGACAACCAGAAACTAAGTCATGATATCCACAGTTTGTTTCAGGTGAAAAACATGGTGATTGAAATTTCTTTGAGGACAAAGACTTGTCATTTTTTTTCCATGTCCTCTTTGTGTCAACGTAACTAACCATAATTAAAGTTCTTGTTATTACCCCACTGAAAACATGTCTCATGGATTTTGCTTGAGTGTTGTGAAATATGGTAACCATCTAGAAACTGATCAGTACACAGAAAAATAAATATCAAAAGCATATTCAATGTAAGGAGCCAAATGTTTGAGTTAAAGTTTTGTATAAAGTGTAAGTAACTATCAGGGAATTGCCATATACATCTTGACAAGTATTTTGTCAAACATTGCCGCAGTAAATTATTGTCGGGTTTTCTTTTTCTTTTCTGATAGGGGAAAAAGCGGATTGATTGTCTTCTATATGTTGTTGGTTATGATTGTTCAGGCAGTATTTGATTATTGTAAATTTAATTGGTCAACGAGATGGTGTGGTGGGGTAGTGGATCTTCAGAGGTTCATAATGATGTCTACTCTTTCCAAACCATGTCAGAATTCACCAACACACTTACGTTAAAGTCAAAATATAAAAATGATTGTGGTAGGATGAAACAAGCTTTTAGAAATGCATTAAGCTGTCTGTTTCTTTCTACTCAAAATGTAGGTCTCAGTCTTAGAAACCTTGCGAAGTGATGTTTATTGTTAAATTGAACTTATTTCTGATCTACAATTCTGAATTAAGCCGGTTTATCAATTGTGACATAATTTGGCTTGAATATTTGGTGTGCCTAATTTTCTGCATCACTCTTACTCCAACAACGCAATCTTACTGAAGAGTTCTTGTTAAAAATTCTGAGTGGAAGTTACCACAGTGCCCCCCCCCCCCAAAAAAAAAAAAAAAAGAAACAAATGGCATTGGTATTTTCAAACCATCTTATATAAATTCCTGTAGATGATTGTGTGATGTTATTTTCGCATTCTGGTAAACAAATTTGTACATTATTGACTTAATAAAATGTTGTACTAATTGCTGCACTTCTGTCAAATACCATTTTTTTCTTCTTTCATTTTAATGTGGCAGTAATGGGGGAAAAATAGTAGTACAATGTAATAGAGAGATGATGGGGAATACAGATAGATTTTGTAGAAGCTGTGTAGCTTATGTGAGCTCTTAGAGAGATAATTGTGATCAAAATAATGTACACGGTAAGTTGTTCACTTAATCTCACCGCATTTCTCATAACCTTTCAAAAGAAAAAGAGGGAATGAAGAGATACAATAAAGATCTTGGAGTATAACCCAACTTTAATCAAAAGAAAATAATAAAATATAAAGTAATTTCCTACATTAGGCTTATTACGGTACCAGATGTGTCTGTATCTAACAAACTTTTGACAATTGGTGTTTCTAACAAAATACAGACAAGTTATAACAACTTTTTGATAATTTGGCCACTGCGCAAATCATTTCACCCCAGTTTGCATATGCAGAACAGTTTCTCCATGTTTAATGTGAGATTGTATATTTGCATAGGGCCCTTGAACCAGAACAGAATCTGTGATCATTTAAGGTGGTCATTCTGTCAGCACCAAACAACTTCGAAATTCGTTGTTAATTATTGACTCTGTTTTTTAATGTACATCACCATGGCTAGCTAGATGCAATACCAAATATGATGCCCATATTTGTTTCATGCATCACCTCACAGAATTTTAAAGTTTAATGACATGATTGGGGGTATCCCAACTGGGGTAAACTATATCCAGAATCAAGTAAACTGTGCAAGGTTTCTACTGTTTAAAAGTTTGAGTAGGTCAAAAGTTGACTCGATTCTAAATAACTTCATCTGAATGCCTTGTTGACTGACAAGTCTGTTGTGTAGGGTTCATGAAATTATTTTTATTGGGCCCCGAAGCGAAGAGAGAAACAAAATGCCCAGTCATGTTTTATGCTTGATTTTGGCTTAAGTAAATAAATTCAAGACAAATCCTCAGCTAAGAGATAACTCTCCAGCTGGTGTATCCATCTGATATATCTTCAACTGTTTGGCTTGAAGAAGCATTTTTTGATTCTCCCAATCATGTCCACTGGCCCTTAATGTAGAAAACTTTGACAGTTCAACGGAGAATCGATTGAAACTCGTTTCATGCTATGCATGCACTGTAGGCATTATACGTACAGCTGGTGATGGTTTCTAACATTAGGCAATTTTGTGATAGAGGTTTCTTTAATACTACTTACTGTGATAAATACTTTCCGCATAGTCCAGTTTACCACCTATTCAATACTTTGAAAGTTTCTTTGATAAAAAAAGAAAAATTTTCCAATACTAGGAATCCTAAGCCTGCATCATTAGGTTGTTTCGCGTTGTTCGTGTTAAGCCTCAGGCAATGCCTGTGGATTGTTTGCAGAATGTTTTGATTAAAAGGTTTGCATCAAAGTTTTTTTTGTTAT
>JZLH01S0028686.1:14911-30198 GCA_001188425.1 Eucidaris tribuloides | reverse complement strand
TTTTGTAGAAAAATAATGATAATTATACGTGCTTCATTTTAAAAGTTTGATGTCCTTCGTAGATTTCATAGGGTATTTTGATCATTGCCAAATTATAGATTCGGTGAGATACGACAGCTTAGCAGAAATATGCTTGTTATGTTTCAAGTGTCAGTCTATGTAATAAGTTTGTCGAGTTATCCATTATACGCCACGTCTGAATCATTTCTGCGGAGTGAAATTTTACTCGGAATGGAGTCACCTGGGAGCCTACTCTATTCCGAGTTGAAATGACTCGAATTTCCGCATTGATTTGACTCAGAATGATGTGGCGTCAACCGAAAAACCAATTAATTTTGAAATTCCGAGTTACTTTAACTCGGAATGGAGGCTCCAGCTAACTCCTTTACGAGTCAAATTTGACTCCGCAGACATAAGAGTTTTGATTATTATAAATTACTCGAATGGGATTTCTATCAGAATACTTACACACAAACGTATTTTCAAAGAATTAAATTCATCTTATAATCATTTACTTCCTTTATGGAAATCATGTAAAATTCATAAATTCTTCAAAAGTAAAGTGGAAGTACCCCAGGCATAATTCACCAAAAGCACAATTAGGCGCGTCGGGAAACGACTTCACATGTCCATACGTTACAAACAACTATCTCAAAGTTACATACCCGTATATCGAAAATAATAACAAAAACAATACAATGACAACAGCAGCATAGAATGATTATCATAACAGAATCCAATAACAACACTCTTAAAAATCCCGGGTCAGACTGACTCGGAAAAGAATCCATTGGGAGCACACCCGGAAAAGGGTCAATTTTAACCAAATTCCGGGTCAAGGTTGACCAAAATATAAGTCAACCTGACTTGGATTTTGGTCAAACTTGACGCGGAATGTGGTTAAACCTGACCCTTTTCCGGGTGTGCCCCCAACGGATACTTTCTCCGAGTCAGACTAACCCGGAATTTTTAAGAGTGAACAACACAACCAAAACAACAACATTGAACAGGACACAACAACAACATTGAACAGCCACAACATTCGTCGACACTATGCATTGTTAACCATTTTCCTGCATGCCGGAGTAAAAAAAAAAAAACGGCTACAGCCTCAAGAACAATATCATCATCAACAACAAAAACAAAACACTCAAACAACAACAGCAACAACATCAGCAACTAAACACAACAATATTCGTTGACACGATTTCATATTATCAACCATTTTCCTGCATGCCGGAGTCAACGGCAACAATATCATCAACAGCAACAAGAACAAGAACGAAAGCAACAGCAACAACAAAGTTAATACATCAAGAACAGCAACAACAACGACACCATTTGTGGTGTCACATTGTGAAGCAATTTGCGATCCGGGTCATTTCCCGGTGGGGATATACACCAATCGATTGAGTTATTTATAGCGGCTCAATATCCTGGATAAGTTGTCAAGTTTGATCGATATCGACAACCCTTGTTTTAGTCTTAAAAGATAATAAAATTGATAATTAAAGAGGTTTAGTTTCAAAACGGCACGCGTAATCCACAAAGCTACGATAAAACAGATTTTTTTTTGGTCTAATTTAACTGTTATTGACGTATTTAAGTTTTACCTACTACATGTATCATTGAAACGAATTTATTTCTGGAATCGCGTTTGTACGCGTTCGGAACGTGACGATACTTTCGGTCGCCACTGTAGGAACGAAAGACTATAGGCTATACTCGTACCAAAAAATATATAATGCTATGACATTGTTCTGCATGTTATTTTGTGTTGTGTGGATTGCGCAGTGTTTCGAAACAAAGGTCAATTCTATTTGCTAGTTTATGTTTTATTTTTGTCGAGCCCGGTTTCACATTTCTATTGTAAGATTTGTCTAATTGAAGGTAAGCAGATCATAAATTTAAGTCTACTATAGAAATTAATACACTAACACATAAATTCAAATTTTATTAAAATATCACCTTTCGAATTAAACCGTATTAGGCCTATATGATTATTCCACATTGAAACAAATGGAGATTACATGTACAATTAGACCCATTTTCCAAATTTTCCGCATATTTCACTTCGAGGGACTCAGATCAAAAACATCATGTGATACACACGATGTTCAGATCAATTCGGGAGCCGCAAGTACCGGCGGGTCCAGAATTTTCCAAAAGGGGAATGAGACAAAGTGTGCCATTCGACCCCTGACCCCCCACTCCCACCCCCGTCCCCCTCCCGATCCGCCATTGAAGTGAATCTTAGGGCAAGGAGACTATTTATCATGCACACATTAAATTAATTTATTTACAGGCCTCGCTTTGTCATCATGAACGAAGATAGTCTACTCGATCCATAATAAATGCCCTTGCAGTTGCATGACTTTCAAGAACCTCAATCAATTATTGAAACGAATATGTCGAACTCATATTGAATAAAAAGATAGATAAAATGAATACATGAATAAATAAATGAATACCTCGTAATCAAATTTAAAATTAAATTTGAATTAAAATTAAAATTGCATTTAAAGTAAACAGCACCAATGGTTTAGTTGATTAACTAAACAAAATGACCCTTGTTATAGACACGAAGCAATCTCATTATGAAATTTAGGCCTAAATATATCCCCACAGACTTAGAAGGTTAAATATACGTCACTAAATTCCCGATAACTAACAGCGTTGACTCTCCAATTAATTTAAATTTGACGTGCAGTACAAACCTCACCACGCAAATGCGCTAACGATTATTCGTATTGATATTAATGTAAAGACGGAAGTTCTACAACCGATAATTCTGTTAATTCCCACGCCTGTTCGATGCCTGACCGTGCCGTATATTATTTTTTTATGTATATGTAATTGGAGAAATGATTCGGAAGTTTGCCAAAATAAACACGGTACGACACAATATACGTCAATGCAACGGCGAGTTTTCAATTGCATGAACCCACACGTAATACGGATATAATGAGCCGCACACACACGGCATGCAGGTAGATCTGTATTATCATCGACCTCTTGTACACATTTTACTGTACAAGGCTCTAGACGCGATCCCACAATGCACGTAGCTTTGTATTTTGTACTGCCCGTGAATATACACACGCGCGTTCCGAAAGCAACGATCGGAACGAATTACGAACAGAGAATAGATCAGATTTTCAAACCTTTAATTGGGGACTATATAACGTTTTGAAATTTGCAAAAATATCACTAACATCTGCAGAAATATATGAACTTGAACGCTGCAATAAAGGTTTTGTGCCATTTTGTGCACTTATCGCGTACGATTGGTGCAAACGATGTATTTATTTCGAAAATTGATCGTCGGTTTGGGCCCCGATCTCTATACCAACTGGTCGCGAAGTGTTTATATTGGCGGGCTATATTGAATTACATGAACAACACGTTTATTGAAGTGAAGGAAGACAGCCAAGAATCTGATTTAACGTGTCACGTTCCACAGATCCTATTTTGATTCCAAGTTATCTAATTGTTATTTTTAAAATCATTTGAAAGCCCGTTACAATGATAATCATGTATTCACAATGCAAACCCGATCTGATTTGCATATGTTCACCTTTATCCGTTCAATCTCTCAATAATTTGTATGTTTTATTATATCAAAGAAACATGACCATACAAAAGAGATTTTAAGAGTACAAATTATTGTTAAAAACTTCCGTCACATGAATCAGAAAGAAATTGAAGAAAAAGTTGAATTGCAAGAACGTCGACATGCAGATTGTTATCGAAGTTCTGCATTGATGCAGACGCCTTGAAAGTTGAAACGAACCAGATTGAAGAGCGCCCTCTGCGATTAAAATGATTAAGAATTGAAAAGCGCCCTCTGGTGAAATCGGTCATCGAAAGAAGATAAGCGTCCAATTTAGCAACAAGACTCTAGAGGACAATGTATCTTTAATGTTTTGTCGATAAGTACCTCTTTTTTATAGTTTAAAACATGTCCACTAAAGAGCAAATAAATCATGAAAATGTTTGGGCTGGGGTAAATGTTATTTGCAAGGCTAATTAGCAACCAATAATGGGCTACTATGTATTACCAGAAAAAAATAATTGGAAAGAATTACAAAATGTTCACCCTGCAACTATTTTTGTTTCTGCTCATTCCCATAGTAGATCAATCTGGTATTCAATCGTATAACTCATTACGTCATTGCTACTATATAGATGGAGCATTTTGGTTAGAATGACGCACATGTATACGTTCAAGATCTCCTGTACAAACAACATAGTGGCGCTGTGTCAAGAAAGGACAGACACATTCCAAGGTAAATTCCACTCTAAAACATGCTATGTTTCACCTACTCATAGGCCTATATACAATAATACTAATTATACAGTAACTTAACAAAGAACAACCCCCCCCCCCCCCCGGTGGCGAAACGACAAATCGACAAAACAAATCTGGGCATTTTCGGTTTCATATCTTAGAGCACCTAGTTCTCATTCTCTTCCTTCATTTTTTTTTTAATTCAATTTGCAATATTACAACAACCTTATAAGCAGATGTTAGAGACACAAACTATGGCCACCATTTTCGATCTATCCGGCGGGTCTTTCATCTTTCGGGCTTTCGGTATATATCGGGCCTTTGGTCGATCGGGTCTTCGGTCTATCGGGCCTTCGGTCTATGGGGCCTTCGGTCTATCAGGCATTTGGACCTCGTCGGACTGTAATGGCTGAGAGCCACGTTATTTGTTTAGTTTGTTTAGTATAGTTAATTATCAATATCTGACTAAATTTATATTGCCGAAGTGTGCGCAAGCTACTTTGATCCTTCTTTCCTACTAAATATATATATTTCTATAATGTGGTGAAGTATTATTATATATATATTTTTTTAAACCAGTCAACATTCTTGTGCAAGACCGAAGCTCAATGTCAAATATGTACACGAAGTTACTGTACAGGAGAGACATACATGTATATTTGTTTGTGTTGTGTTTTATGTGTGTGCAATGAACTGTTTATTTGTGAACTGTTAGAGCATAATATCACCTCGCTGAACTGTATTCGACGATTTGGGAATTATCTGTGTGTGTTGCACCATATAAAAAATTGAGTCGAATTCAATCGATTCCCGGTAAACAATGAAATCCACTGCTTTGTTGACAATGCAGTGGGACTAGCTGTGTTGTATCTAGCGTAAAATCTAACCCCGCATAATTCCATACCACAAAACGCTTAATAACCAAAGGTTTCTATTTTTGCCTTAACCTTATGAACCTAACGATTTACGCAAACGAATGTTGTTTATGAAAAAGATGTTGCGGCAGAATGATTTTTCCTTCATCTGCTTTAAAGGGAACTCTCCCTCACTCTTGTTTCTACCGAGTCAAATTTTACACGGAATGGGGCACCTGGGAGCCTACTCAATTCTGAGTTAAAGTACTTTGGATTTTCGAATTTGACTCAGAATGGTGGGGCGTCAACTGAGAATCGAATCAATTTGAGTCTAAGTAACTCGGAAATCCAAGTCACTGCAACTCGGCGATCCGAGTCACTGTAACTCGGAATAGAGTAGGCTCCCAGTTGACTTCATTCCGAGTCAAATATGACTCGGTAGAAATCTGTAAGTAAAGGTGTAAATACGTAAAATGATTCAACTGATCTTATAATCAGATCTGTGTGGATTGAGTCATAATATGTAATATGTGATAATATTTCTACTTATTACCAAAGTTTTCTACATCATATTCATGGATGTCGATTCCTAATGTCTTATTATGCAATTTCTTTTGTATACTTTCATCAACATTTATTCATTTCCTTTAATGATTGCAACGACTTTGGAATAGCATAGATAAATGCTCGATCGATTAATCAATCAATCAATCAATCGATCGATCGATCAGTCAATAATTTATTATATCAATCTATTCACATTGAAACACAGTAGAATTGAATCACGAAACTTTAAAAAAAAATCGTTATTCAGAGAGCAAGGAAGAGAAACAACTTGGACAAATGCATTCGATCGAGACACATTTTTTTTATATATTCACAATATCTATTCACTTATTATATATATCCGTGTCCCGCATTCTTATACGCTTTTAGAAAATCAGTGGGAAATCTGCAGTTATTATATTACTCGATAAACCAACTGAAATTAATACAACAGATAATTCTGCGGTGCTATCGCGGCCATTGACGTCACACGAGAGCTTATGTAGTCATCATTTATCACGCATGATTACGATCGAAATATGACCGTCATATGGGATATTTACGCTCAAGATGTTAGAACAACTCATGAAAAAAACATGCCCCCTGAACAATAACCCGTCATAATGGTTGAATAGTATGCGTGGGTATATAATTGTGCCGGAATATTATCGGAAGAACAGTTTATTATTCACGTAAAACAAATATTTTACAAAAAAAACATATCGGCTTTAACAATACAAGTAATTTTCTTTTTAGAGTCCACGCTTGAGGCAACATTAAAGTAGCATTTCTTGTCACCAACGTGTTAAAAAGGGGTAACGTTTTTCCCCAAACCTATTTTGTTGGTTGTCAGACCTCTGTCGTATCAATGTCTAATGCATGGATAATAATTTTTATGTACACGTCCCGTACCTTGTTGAAAATAGTTCGATACTATCAATTCTGTGCGAAAGAATTGTGGACGATTTGCAATCCGACAGTGAACCTTTAATAGGCTATAGTGTGCACTCTTAAAGGCAAGGTTCACCCTGACATCAAGTTGGGTTTACACAAATGCACTTTGTTGATCAATTTTGATCCCGTGTCTTGCATGCATTTAAATAGTACCCAGATATGCATAATAATGATAATTATAGTATTAATGCGTTGTTCTTACATAGTGAATTTCACGTCGCTACTATTTCATCATTAATATTACTGGAAAATGTGCAATAGTTATATTATTATCCTTCTCTTTCTTCTTTCGCCTTTTATTTCCCTCCTGTCACTATACTTTGTTCTTGTTGCTTTCCCCCTCTTCCTCATTTTTCTTTTTCTTTTCCCCCTCTTCCCTATTTTTTTCCATTTCCCCATTCCATCCAATTTGTCCGTTTCCACATTTCTTTTTGTTCTTCATATTCCTTCCACATTATTTGTGCCTCTGTTCGTTTGTGCGTGTTGTGTTTGATTTGTGTGTGTGTCTGTGTGTATTTGTGTGTGTTTGTGTGTAATGTTTGTTTGTGTGCGTGTTTGTGTGTGTGTGTTTGTGTTTGTGTGCATGGTTTGTGTGAGTGCACTCTCCACTGCTTAGTTGACAATGCAGTGGGACTATCTGTGTTGTATCTAGCGTAAAATGTAACCCCGCATAATGCCATACCACAAAACGCTTAATAACCAAAGGTTTCTATTTTTGCCTTAACCTTATGAACCTAACGATTTACGCAAACGAATGTTGTTTATGAAAAAGATGTTGCGGCAGAATGATTTTTCCTTCATCTGCTTTAAAGGGAACTCTCCCCCACTCTTGTTTCTACCGAGTCAAATTTGACACAGAATATGGGTTACCTGGGAGCTTACTCAGTTGTGCCTTGGATTTCCGAATTAATTTGACTCAGACTGGTGTGGCATCTACTGAGAATCGAATCAATTTGAGTCAAAGTAACTCGTTAATCCGAGTCACTGCAACTCGGAAATCCGAGTCACTTAACCCGGAATAGAGTAGGCTCCCAGGTGACTTCATTCCGAGTCAAATATGACTCGGTAGAAATCTGTAAGTAAAGGTAGATATACGTAAAATGATTCAATTGTATTTGTGAAATCTCGTATAATCAGATCTGTGTGAATTGACTCATAATAAAATATATGATAATCTTTCTACTCATTACCAAAGTTTTCTACACCATACTCACGGACGTCACTTCCTAATGTCTTATCATACAATTTGTTTTGTATACTGTCATCGACATTTATTTATTTTCTTTAATGATTGTAACGAATTTGAAATAGCATAGATTAATACTCGATCGATCGATTAATCAATCAATCAATCAATCGATCGATCAGTTAATAATTTATTATATCAATCTATTCACATTGAAACACAGTAGAATTGAATCACGAAACTTTAAAAAAAAAATCGTTATTCCGAGAGCAAGAAAGAGAAACAACTTGGAAAAATGCATTCGATCGAGACACATTTTTTTATATCTATATTCACAATATCTATTCACTTATTATATATATCCGTGCCCCGCATTCTTAACCACGCTTTTAGAAAGTCAGTGGGAAATCTGCAGTTATTATATTACTCGATAAACCAACTGAAATTAATACAACAGATAATTCTGCGGTGCTATCGCGGCCATTGACGTCACACGAGAGCTTATGTAGTCATCATTTATCACGCATGATTACGATCGAAATATGGCCGTCATATGGGATATTTACGCTCAAGATGTTAGAACAACTCATGAAAAAAACACGCCCCCTGAACAATAACCCGTCATAATGGTTGAATAGTATGCGTGGGTATATAATTGTGCCGGAATATTATCGGAAGAACAGTTTATTATTCACGTAAAACAAATATTTCCCCAAAAAAACATATCGGCTTTAACAATACATGTAATTTTCTTTTTAGAGTCCACGCTTGAGGCAACATTAAAGTAGCATTTCTTGTCACCAACGTGTTAAAAAGGGGTAACGTTTTTCCCCACAAAGCACATAAATTAAACCTATTTTGTTGGTAGTCAGATCTCTGCCGTATCAATGTCTAATGCTTGGATAATAATTTTTATGTACACGTCCCGTAACTTGTTGAAAATAGTTCGATACTATCAATTCTGTGCGAAAGAATTGTGGACGATTTGCAATCCGACAGTGAACCTTTAATAGGCTAGAAGAGTATGCACTCTTAAAGGCAAGGTTCACCCTGACATCAAGTTGGTTTTGATAAAAAGCAGATCAGTGAGAGAAACATATTAATTAAAGTTTGGCGAAAATCCACCAAAGAATAACAGAGTTATGGAATTTTTCAAGAGTTTAAATTTGTGACGTCACATGCGAGCAGCTCCCCATATGTCATTCGATATAAATTCCATAAAAATATCGTGTCTCAGAAAGTTGAAAGTGATTTTACCTGTACATTCAATTTATAATTAGAAACATTATTTCATACATGCTTCTATAAAAAAAGCAACATTCAATTATCATGAACCAATAAAAAGTGTCAATTTATGGAATTAATATTACAAGAGCTGCTCGTATGTGACGTCACAAAATTAAAACTTTGAAACGTCATAACTCCGCTATTCTTTGGTGGATTTTCGCCAAACTTTCATTAATATGTTTCTCTCATTTCTCTGCTTTTATTAAAACTAACCTGACGTCAGGGTATAGAAGTATGCACTCTTAAAAATCGCGGGTCATACGATTCCATAATATTTGCTCCGGCGACAATTGCCCCGAAGTTATGTCATGCACTAACCCTGACCTCAACCCTAACCCTAAACCGCATTCTAAACTAGAAAATCGAATGGCAACCCTAACCTTAATTCTTTGTCTTCTGAGATATTGTTCCCGGAGCAACTGTTGGCGGAGCAAATGTCGGGTCACTGGGTCAGACTGACTCGGAAAAACGGGTCAGTTCAACCAAATTCTGTGTCAGGTTTGACCAAATCTGGGTCAACCTGACCCGAATTTTGGTTAAACTTGACCCGGAATGTGGTTAAACCCGACCCTTTTCCAAGTGCGACCCCAACAGATCCTTTCTCTGGGTCAGTCTGACTCGGAATTTTTAAGAGTATGTACGCTATCGGCACTCGGGTCGGAAAATAATCCAGATAAGCGATACATCGTTATCATTATAGCGTTCAGAAGAGTATTTTTGTCTCGGCCGGGAAGGAGGGGGGGGGTGCATAATTTTCCCGTTGATTTCTTGGTTTTACTATTTTTTCAATTTTGCATCATGCGTGTTATTTATTTCATTGGGTCTTCTTCTTTTCTCCCTCTGTTTATTTTTCTTGTTTTCATCATCATCGTCATCATTATCATTATCACCACCACCACCACCACCACAACCACCACAACCACAACCGATACCACCACCATCACCAGTATCATCATCATTACCACAATTTTCCACTGGCGCTGTGTGTGTTGGGGGGGGGGGCGTTATGATGCCCACTTGTCCTATTCTTTTGGAGAGAATTTCCAGAAATCTCCAGTAACTTTTCTGTGAATAGAGTTTACACATTATATGCAAATCTCACTTGGCATTCATTCAGCAATTCCTGTATTGAAATGAACGAGAAATTCAAGCGTTGACAAAAATCAATCATTTTTTTTTTACCCAGAAATCACTCCGTCGTCACTCTGTATAGATCACACGTGGGGTCATCCTGACTCGGAAATGGGTCGGATGGGGCCAGACCTGAAATGGGTCAGGTTTGACCAAGAATGGGGTCAAACTTGATCCGGGAAGTGTGTCAGACCTCCCCATACATGCCATACTACAGATCAAATATGACTAGCTTCCCGGTCAAACTTGAAACATTCCTGTGTCTGGTTCCATTTCCCTGTCAGAATGACTCCGTGTGATTTAAAAGGGACGTATTCGGATTTTTTTTCTGTGAAATATTTGACGAAACGTATATAATGAACTTTTCATTAATTTCTTGTGTATATTTTTCGTTTCCAAATGAATACACACATGCAGTCCGCCTATACAGAACCATTAAATAAAGTTTACATAAAAGTTAATTTCATTTTATTTATATTTTTAGGAATGCTGGACAAAGGTTGAATTATTGCATAATTTAAACGGTTTTCAAGAAGTCAGTCAGACTGAGTAGACGTAAGATTTTGATGAAACAAGCACAACCGACATCGGGCTATATGCTCCCATGTCCCGAGCATAACGCTGCTTGCTTGCGTACCTATAGAATTTCGCGAAGTTCTGACTTCGAAAGTATAAATCTATATAAAATCGGAACTTAATAGCATACACGCACAACGACAAGATCAAACACGCTCAAAGCTGAATATACATGTGAGCACAACAGAATCTATTAGCAGAGAGCTGCAGAATGCATTATGTACAACGAAATGTTTCTGTTGTATATTACGAGCCTGACTGAACAACCGCTTTAAGAGCCTATCCATTTAATAACGATCATTATTATGTTTCCGTGTATCGCCATGACAGTTTCGCATTAACTCAAGTCAGTCATTCTACTCTGCGGTGGTTGTAATGCAATTATGGATATAACATAAAAAATGTGAACTTTCGGTGTTTTGTTAAGGCAGGGACTTCTATTTAGATGCAGTTAAAACGCTATTCGATTTGCTGTTAATATGTCTTTCACCATGTGGGATTGTGTTTGTGTATACGCACGGGCCAGGCCGCGACATGCGGGCAAATAGAGAGGGTGATTTGGTAATTTTATCGCGATGTGCCGCTGCGATGCCAGGAAAAAAAAGTTCATTATTTATGGGACATGAATTTCGAGGCCTTGCCGACTAATGATGTTTTTGTCACGTTCTCTGTTTCCCTAATGCATAATGCGCCGTAGAAACGTGACGATCTCGACCCTTTTCCCCAAAATACTATAAAATGCAGATTTTTAATATTGTTATAAAAATATAGCGCAATATCGTATTTGAAGCTATAGGGAGTCGATAAAAAAAAGTATTGAATTGAGTAACCTTGCATATAATGGGTCCACACGGTCGGGTTGAACGTCGTTATGAAGGTATACGTAAAATATACATTTAACAGTGTGCGTACGTGTGTGTGTGTGTGTGTGTGTGTGTGTGTGTGTGTGTGTGTGTGTGTGTGTGTGTGTGTGTGTGTGTGTGTGTGTGTGTGTGTGTGTGTGTGTGTGTGTGTGCTCCTTGTGTGTGTGTGTGTGTTGTGTGCTGTGTTGTTGTTGTTGTGTGTTGTGTATGTGTGTTCGCGCATATGTGTCTATCCATGGTCTATCTGTCTGTATTTTCTGTTTATCTGTCTGTCTTTGTGTCTGTGTGTATACGTGAAGAATGGATAATCTTAGATATACTGTACAACACTTGGTTGTACCAGTGGTATACTTTCCGATGATATTTTCGCCTGAAGTACCAAATACAACATAATTTATTAGCTAGTGTTTTTCCTAAGATATACGATCATACAATTTTTATGATTGTATTCGGTTTTGTGGATATTATCGGTGTCAGGGATATTCGGGTGGGGCATCGACCTTTCCATGTCGCGGATGTGTGCGTGGATCACAATTAAAGGGCAGTGACGTGATTGGGAGAAATACAAAAATGCCTCTACCAAACTGGTTGAAAGAGATAACAATGGATACACCAGCTGTAGTGTATCTCCTGGCTGGAAGGATTTATGTTAAATGTGTTTACTCAAGCCGAATCAAGCATGAACATACTGGCATTTTTGTTTCTCTCGAGCCCTGATATAAATAGAATCGAGTCAACGAGTCAACGTTTGACTACCAAGTTTTCACAGTAGAGTCCTTGCACATTTTACTTGATTAGAATAGTTTCACCACAATTTGAGGACTACCCCCAATCATGCCATTTACCTTTAAGTCCTTGCTGTCGTCTTATGCGTCCGTGAATGATATCTATAAATATGAGGGAGGGACGCTCTGGGGGGGGGGGTTCTGATCATTAAAACATGTAATATATCTACTCCGCGAGCGTGCGGTTTTGGAAAATTTGGAAATTTTAAGTTGTAAAACTGGCTTTGAGGTCTATTCTGTCACTAATTACAACTCAGAATTATTGCAGTGTGTTAAAAAGATGAAGAACATACAGATCAAACGGATCCATAAAAAACACGTAGTTTCGTAATGAATTACACATCAGTCATGATGCACATCGCTAATACGCAAATTTCTGTTAAAACAAAAAAAGGGGCATTCTTCTCTTTAAGATGTGATTTTCTTTGTTGAAGAGAAGAAAAGACGACCGTCGGAAAGTTCCCTCATGAAAGACACCTTTTTATCGCTTGAAGAGCACATAAAATAAAGCCATGTTTTCAAGGAAAAGATTTAGAGGGTCCAATTTTTGCTACCCCCGAGAGGCCAAATGCCCCTTTTAAGCACATAATGTGCCTTTTCGTTGAAAGTATTCTCTTTAGTCTACGATGTGCGTCAGGGGCAAAAATACATAAATAAACAATAACAAAAATAAAAGAAAATCAACTTCAGTGACGAATGTGCTTATTTCAAAAAGGTTCCACTTCACTCAGTAGCCTATAGGTAAACCAAAAGAAGGCACATTTAACCTAGAAAAATGGCATTTTTTGCCTTTAAGTGAAATGGGGCGGGGGGTAGTGGGGCAAACAGTAGGAGGGCCTAATTTTGCTACCCCATGAGGGCATTAAGATGAGATGCATGCCCTTTTTCTGCAGAAAATGTTCATTGAAAATAATTTACCCAATTATGTATCTCTGTACTGAATAGAGTACATGTACGACGCCCCGTCAGGGGCAAACAAGAAAGAAAATGAATTACACATGAAGAAAATATAGCACAATAATAAAAGAGAATCACCTTCAACGACAAAAATAAGTAGATTAAAAAACGGTGTACATTTCAGAAAGGGCACATTTCATTTTGAAAAAGGGGCTAGTTTTTTTGGGGGGGGACAAGTGCCCCTACCCCTCCCCCCGTTCCGCCGCCCCTGATACTGCATGGATACATGACATATAGAATAGGACCTAGATATAAATTCATTACAAAAATAAAAAATAAAAAACAGGAAAGCTCGTGACTTTGTAGAAATGTATTTTTTTTCTAACTTTCGTTTTACATCTCGTAATAGCGAGTCGTGCTCGATTCAATGTTTTCAACGCGTGACTGTGAACCGCGACTTTTTGCTGATCAATAAAAGGTGAGTGATAACTATAGCCTATAACAAACGTATTTACGGACTATAAGTTCACCTGTTCACAATGCCAAAGCGGCAAAAGCCAGGCTTGATTGTGTATAGGAGCACAACGAAATTATCAAATGCAGGAAGGGGGTCCCAAAGGTCTCAGGATTTGCCGCATCGCAACATAAATAAAATCTGAGAAACATATTTCTCAGAATAAAAATGTGATTTGTTGTTTTCCGACTCGCGTCTCAATCAAACCGAACCCAAATAATATGCACTCTTATTACTGAGGGGTCAAATTTGACTCGGAATTAAGTCAGCTGGGAGCTTACTCTATTCCGAGTTAAAGTGACTCGGATTTCCGAGTTACTTTTACTCGAATTGGGTCGATTCTCAGTTAACGCCTCACCATTCCGAGTCAAATTAATCGGGAATTCCGAGTCAATTTAACTCGGGATAGAGTAGGCTCCCAGCTGACTCTATTCCGAGTTAAAAAAAAAAGTGTACATTCACAATAGACAGATGAAATAAGTCGAATCCGCAATTGATAATGCATAACCAACTTTGCTTAAGTTATCGATCAGTGTATAAGAGAAATTATTTTTATGTCTTTCTTAAGTGAATTACACCCCCCAAAAATGGCACAATGTATTATTTCATCACGTATTTTAGATAATAATTAAGGGCCGTTGTTACGTGTTTGCCACGTAATTTGGTCCGACCTACAAAATTTTGGCAATTCGAAGGAAACAAAGTCTTCGTGTTATTGTATGACTTCAAATGAAATTTCATAGTAGAATATAGCAAGTAAATTGTATGCTGGAATTAAAAGATGAATTACATCATGTTGAAATATTTGATTAAAAATCTCAATATTCTTTGTGAGTTCTGCACAGCTTTTATACACGTCCATCTCTCTTCTTTGTTGTGTGTCAAAATTTCTTTATAGACCGACTTTGTTGCAAAAACTACGGGCCTAATGAAATCCCGCCATTGCTGCGGTTATTTTGAAAAAAAAAATGTGATTTATTTATTCGAACTGTGTTCCAACGACTAAAACATATACAATTTTAATATTTGCATCGTAAAAATATTGAAAAATAGCGTAAAACAAATTATTCACTTTCGTGCATCCACGGAGAAGTGCACCTGTACTAAATTGGTTGGTTAAGCCGCCATATTGGAAAATTCCGCAGAGCGATCAATTTTATCTCGTATAAATATACACACCGTAGTTCGGTGTACGATACCCGTGACAAAAAGCGATTACAGTGTCCGTACAGCGTAAATCATTTATCGCACTTTAAATATGAACCATTGTCATCATTGTTACGGACACGTGATCCAAACCGCACGGTTGAGATATCTCAAGGACGTGTGCCGAACTATGCTAAATTAGTTTTTATTTTTATTTCTATAACAGCGAAAAAAAAATACATGTACATGCACGATTG
>JZLH01S0028684.1:9864-29721 GCA_001188425.1 Eucidaris tribuloides | reverse complement strand
CAATCAATCAATCAATCAATCAATCAATCAATCAATCAATAATTCAATCAATCAATCAATCAATCAATCAATCAATCAATCAATCAATCAATTAATCAATTAATCAATTAATCAATTAATCAATTAATCAATCAATCAATCAATCAATCGATCAATCAATCAACCAATCAATCAATGAATTAATCAATCAATCAATCAATCAATCAGTTAATCAATTAATTAATCAATCAATCAATCAATCAATCAATCAATCAACCAACCAACCATTCGATCGATCAGTCGATCAATCAATCATTCATTTAATCTATTATTTCTATTAATTTAATGATAATAGTACAATAATAGTGACATTTTATAATGCACCGAAATACCCCCCCCCCCAAAAAAAACCACCAAAAAAAAAAAAACAACAACAATGTTGCCCCCGGGATAGGTGCTCGAGGCGCAGGTACATTAAATTAGGTGAAACACAGAACATATACTAGGTGTTTAAAATCAAACTTGTCAAGTTTGATCTTTAATAACTCAAACTATAGTTCAGATAATACTGAAATTAAATAATAACTTATAGCTGAATATATAGTGACCAGTTTCGTTGAAGGTGGTTTGAATAAATCGGTCCTATGAAATTCGTGTTATAGGGTTCAGATTTTACCCAATGTCCAACCCTCTGTACAAAATTAAAACTGTACAGGAGTCAATGAGTGGGCATATATGAGAGTGTGAACCTCGTTCCCACACAATTATAATAGACAATGGCTGTGAATTGAAGCTCTGGTATGTAGCTTTTCATCTATACGTCCAATGTAGATGAATGCTTCATTGGTACTCATAAGGAATAACCCTGACCACGACTAGTATTGGTTCATCCCCTTTGTTTATAAACAATGACAATGACAAAAATCGTTAGGTGTATGACTAAAGCACAGAAACACATGCTTGCATTATAACCCTTCGCCAATTCACAGCCACTGTCTATTGGTATTGTGTGGGGACTAAGTACACACACACACACACACACACACACACACACGAGGGCACACACACACACACACACCACACACTCCACATCACACCAGCACACACACCATACACACACACACACACACCACACCACACACCCACACACACACACGCCACAGCGCACGACGCACACCACACGCCACACTGCACACGCACACGCACCCGCACAACACACACGTCACAATACACATAGCAACACACATCACACACACACCACACACAGCACACACGACACACCACACAACACACCACCAACTGAATTCCTGTGTAGTTTAATTTTTTATTTGCACAGAATGTTGAATTTGGTCCCGCATTGAGCAAAATCTGATCCTTATCTTAAAAATTAAGGCAGCGAATTTCATAATAACTGATTCAAACCACCTGAACAAAACTGTTCACTATTCAAGCTATAAGTCCTTATCTGAATTTCATTTTTATCTGACATAATAGTTTGAAAGATCAAACTTGACAAGTTCAACTAAAACACCTACTACATAAACTTCATATTAAATCAATAAATGTATACACTAATCGTTCCATCTCACACACTCAGCCAATCAATTTAATCGATCAATCAATAAGTCGATCCATCATTGCAAACAATCATTCAACTGATTGTTAATATGATTGGTGTCCATGCAGCAAGTATTAAATTAATGTTACTAGATCCGCTTTAACCTAAGCCTCACCAATCCTAAAAATCTGTTTTCAGACAAAAATGAGGATGGGTGTGTTAATTGTAACAGAAAAGTTACCACAACTTGTTGACCAATATGAATGATAACACAATTGTTAAAGAGAACGGATCATTTTCAAGTAAACAGTCTGGCACTAAGCACAAAGTTAAAGACACAAATAAACACTAGAGCTGCAATTAAAAACAAACAACTTTGATATCTGAGCTACATAATGGACAAATTAAACATCCTAGAATGACAAAAGTTTTGCAAGTTATGCGTGGCCACTGGCAAGATATGCATGAATATACATCACGTTGGATTACCTCTGCGGTGGAGTATAAAATAAACTAGGTCTGGCACTCAATATCCTTGGGAGGAAATGGGCATGGTGAATCCGCGGTCAACCTGACTACTCATTGATTTCACGTCTTAAAGCATTAAATGATTATTGAGATAACGTATTTTTCAGAAGCTCACCGTTTTAGACTTCATCAAAGCACTTAAATGGTGGAATTATGCAGCTCACATTTTGGTTAAAGCAGTGGGTCATTGTTAATTTGTGTCTTTAAAGGGTCCCGGTGTCCTTTTTATGGCAGCGATGGACGGGTCTTTAAAACTAGCAAGCTTGGGTAACATTCGATGGGGCGGGTGGGAGTAGTCGCGAAGGACGCGACCCTTAAAGTAGCTGAAAGGCTGGGTAAGTGGGGAAAAAGTAGTGTTGCAAAGTTTTCCAGCTTGCAATCAGCTACTAAAGCTATTCAACCTGTAAAGGGGGATGTGGGGATATTGTTGAACTAACAAAAATCACACAAAGCCCCGCGTCGCAGCACTGTATGCTCTCAATTACAAGAAAATATGGTGGTTAATACTCAGACTAAGGGTGTTTGATTTATCACTGAAAAACCTGTGTTTTCCTAATTATATACCCTGCACACCAGGGGCCTTCGATTCTGGGGTGGGGGGGGGGGGCAATCGCCACCCCAAATGAAAATTTGGGTGGGAGGCAACATATACGTTCCCCCCGCCCCCCCCCACCCCAATTAATTTTGAGCAAAAGCGTTGGAAAAAATCAATAGAGCCGCAATGCATTGGATACGTTTAAAACGCAACTAAACATACCCAATTTTCAATTTTTTGGCGCGCTTTGCGCGCGAAATTCTATATTGCAATCTGGGGCGCAAAGCGCGCCAAAATTTTTGACATTTTTCTTACTTTTGCCTCCCCTATCCGAAAAATGGATCGACGCCGCTGCTCCACATAGTTTTTGACGGACTAGTCGCCCCTCCTTTCTCGGTCAGATGCCTACGAGTACTACTAGAAAGTGCGTCATATAAGCACACTATAGTCATGTTTACCAAGACCAAAATAATAATGATATTGTACTTACAAATTAACAGCGTGATCCACGCTCTTCGAGCAAACCCTTTGTGTCGCCCTGTTTTCTCTGAATTGAACTTAAAATTCAACGACGTCCACTCAAGTATGCTATGTAAAAACGTCTGATACTCAACTGTTACACGTTTAGATGCTGAGATAGCCCAGTTTGCAATAATCTCACATGACTGTGTGTTGTACCACTGAGTTTATGAAATACAGAGGAAAATGTCAGATGCCCAAAGAGGTAATTGCAAAACAGACACGTAGACTGGAAAAATACATGTGATAGCCTTATCCCCAGACAGTTATGTTAATTCTTCCCAAAAGTACTATATTTATTCCTTCGTGATGTATTGATATACTTGTAATTTTCAGTAAAATCCTTGCCGAAGACTACGTTGTTACTTCCTATTGTTTTAGCTCAGTTATGGGTGTGGGGTTTTCCCAATGACGACTTCTTCCCAGCATAATAAACGTGTCGTTGTACGTTGTAGGACAACTACCCCTGGATAACCGTGCGCCGACAATTGCCTCGGCGACAGTAGCTCCGGTGACATCTCAGGGACCAAAGGGATAAGGGAAGAGTTGCCACTGGTTTCCAATTTAGAAAACGGTTAGTGTTAGTGTTAGGGTTGGGGTTAGGGTTAGGGTTAAAGGCATGTAATCTCATTTGCAACCATCATGGAGCATATCCAAAAAAAAAAATCCCCATGCCTTAGGCTATTTATGAAGGACATGCCTTTTAAACGTGAAGATCACCAATTACCTAGAGTTTGAAAAATGCACCGTAAAGTAACTGTCAGCATGAAAGTCTCTTTCTACCGCCATGCTTTCAGGTAGACTCCTCTGAAGCTCACTGAACAGTAGTATCATTGCAATAATAATGTTTTGGTCTGTGAATAATAATCTGCATGAGATTTATGCATCAACTTTATCATGTTCATGAATGCATATGGTACGCATGTGTGAATTGTAAATAAATTTCACTTATCATATACATAATTGAACAGACATGCATTGTGAGGGTCTGAAAGAAAACTCGTAGACTAGTAGAGTTTTTGTCTCAATGCTTGAGACAATATTTCAAATCACAGTCTAAGGGGTCACTATTATTCACCTTACACTGAGCTTTTAGCTCCTATACTTTGCCAAAGGTTCCTAAATGGTATTTTCTTCTAATGCCAGTGTGTTTATACAATGTGATCTGAGTTTTTAGGCGTGCAAAAGAGACGCTGGGCCTTTAAGGTCCCGGGGGGGGGGGGGTACTCAGATTTGGTTCCGACAGGGGTGTGCCGCTGAAGTCGAAAAACCTGACCCTTTTTAACGTTTATTTTGGCGGAAAATAGTACCTATTATTAAGGTTTATTAAGGTAGCATTTTGTGCATTTTAGCGATGAAATAGGCGAAAATATCTAGTGTACATAGTAAAATTTCAAAATTATACCTCATGTTTAAGGATTTTTTTTTTCATCAGAAACCATACCCATGTTTGAGGATTATTTTTGCGAAAAAGTCACCCATTAGAGCGGCGCACTCCCGTTTACCTTACTAGGCAAGTACAACCCCCCCCCCCCACCCCGGGTTTAAGGTTAGGGTTGACGTTAGGGTAAGTGTACGCAATAATCGCCGGAGCAATTGTCGCCGCAGCAAGTGTCACCCCAGCATGGGCAAGTACCCCCGACAGTAACCCCATGCAGGACGATTTCCCTATAGGACACACCCGGACAATCACCACCCAGGGGCGGCGCCACGGGGGAGGGGCGCCCCTATTTTTGAAAGTGATGAAAATAAGCGGGATTTTACCGTTTTTCGAAAATTTCGCACCTCTCCCCCTATTGTTGTTCATTTGGCTTGTAAATTTTTGGGGACGGGCAAAAAATGGTTGTGGTGGTCGTCGGCCCCCTGCCCCCTTGTCGCTTGTCGGATGCCGTCTGGCTTGTAATTTGGCTCGTAATTTTTCCTTCGGCGGGCAAAATTTTCGCAACAGATTGTTCGCCCCGGCCCTAAGACTACCCTAGCACCGCCCCTGTCACCACCTGGACACAGTGGCATATCTCGGGGAGGGGGCAAGGGGCAGGGCGCCTTCAGGATGGTTAAAACCCGCAAAAGTAAAACAAACTAAAAACTTGAAACTTGAGTTCGATGAACATGCAGCCATAGAATCTTCTAGTGTCAGAATTTGGAAGGAGGGCCGTGAATCTAGCGCTTACCCCGGCGTCAGATGTTGGAAGGGGACGATTTCAGCGCTTAATTGCCCCGTTTGCAGTTTTTCCTATATTTGCCACTGGTCCTCTAGCGTGTCTCGGGGCTAACTGTCCTAGAAGGGTAGTTGTCTTGGCGATATATTGTCAGGGGCTGATGCCCGAAGGGATAGTTTTACCGGTTGTAATTGTCCTACAAAGGTAGTCGGTCCGGGGTAATTGTGCTGGTGGTTATTGTGGGGGAGGGGTGGTTGTCCCGATAGGCAGGGGCGTAGCGTACGGGGGACCTTGTGCGGCACGCTCCCCCAGGTGCCCCCCACAAAAATTATGACAGGGAAACATTTTTGACCCGGGATGTGGAGGAATTTTTTTTTCGTCACTAACCCCCACCCCCCCCCCCCCCGCTGAGCGAGTTTTTGACGGCTGGCGTGACCGGAAAAAAAATGAACTAGGATTTGGTGCCCCTCCTACAAAATTTCAAGGCCCTCTCCCCAGTTCCCCCTGCCTGAAAAAAATCCTAGCTACGCCACTGCCGATAGGATAATGGGCATGGAGCCGAAGAGCGGGCCCGAAGAGACTAAACTGAGTAAAAAAAATAGACACAGACACACAATCACGCTCACATTCACATTCACACAAAGGTTAAGTGAAGACACCCCCCCCCTCCCTCTTTCTCCTTTTCAACATGTTGATTAGAAATCGTGATACTCTGACAACCATGGAAACATCAACCACGGCAGCTGATAAGTTAAAGTTTTAAACACATTTATTATAAATAAAATTAAATTGACATTTCGATAGACTACACCACACTAAAATCATTAAATTAATCAACGAAACTTTTTCGAATACGGCAGTATTAACTACATTATCATTAGTCCATGTAATAATTCAATGATGATTGTCTATGGAAATGCACCATAGAACAAAAAAAAAAAAAAAAATACACACACCCTGCGAGTAATTATTATAACGGGTTTTGCCGAAAAACAACAAATAACTTCTTTTGCTAGCTACTTCTGCTAGAATAGTACACTATTTTATGCCTAGTCGTATTTTTTTTTCCTTTCTTGGATTGGTATGATTTTTTTGGTACTATTTTAAAGCATTTTTTACAGACATGCATGGCAACCTGAAAATTGATAAAGGTCTTAATATGAAAGGAACTATCCATTACGTCGAAATTTTGATAGAACTGCTCATATTGTATTTGGTAGTTAAATGTGTGGGTCAACCCTAATCGTGTTGCCAGCTCAAAAGCACCTGCTAGGGTCACACTGCCGATCTGCCAACTCGATCAAGCCCGATCAAGCCAATTTTGGGCCTGGTTGGTCAAGCTCGGCAAGGAATAAATCGGGGTCAGTCTACCTTGATCGGCATGATCGATATCGCTCTGTCTCCCTTCTCAAATGTTTTGGCATGTTTAAAATACTCGAGTAGGTAACCAGAACGATGTCGACCAAGGCAGACGGACGCCGATCATGGTAGACTGACCGCGATTACCGGCCGAACTAGACCGAAAAGGTCCAAAACAGGCTTGATCGGGTTGATCGAATTAACAGGTCGGCAGTGTCAACCTAGCAATATAACCATGCATTTCCGCTCAGCATATAGGGAGCTGGTTGCAATGGAACTTTGCGGGGCGTTCCCACTATCACGATTAACGCCGAGACTGAAATCGTGGTCTAAATCGTGAACTTCGTGGTGATCTTATCAGATCTAATCAAATTTTGAGGCCAGTCATGGCAAATGGCAATCGTGTTGATCGGAGTAAAATTGTGGACGGTTCAAAAATAGTATACGATCACCACGAATAATTGTCAATCGTGATCATTGCATTAGATCGTAACAAAGCGTGAAAGATCACATCTAATCGCGCTTTTAAATCGTGCTGATCGGGATCGACCTTGGACAAGGTCAACACCATGCCCACATACCGGACAAGATTGAATGCAATTCATTCAGCGATCCACACTTGAAGAGGGCATATCTAGTCAATTTTTGGAGCCTTTGAAAAATGCCACCCAAGGATATCGAGAAGTATACAAAAATTCGACGATCAGCAACGGATGGCCGATCATGGCGATCGTACGGATCACATGACATCGGGAACGAGGCTTTACTTCCAAGAGCGCCCTCCACGTCACACAACATCGAATAAAAACAAATCTTTGTCATTTCTGTTATGATCTTGAAAATTTCAGTAAATTGTAAAAAAAAATGCATTTTCAAATGCATATTTTGAACAAAACAAAGTTATTATTTTGTACGGTTAAAAATAGGACTTATAATTTCGTGATCGATAGTATCTGTGATTTAACACATAACTTTTTGAAAACACTTCATTACGAAACAGTTATTTAAAAAGTCCAAGTTTTCTCCAATTATATTTTTAGTACATATATATCACACCGCTTGCTTTCCTTTCGACAAAAAAATTGATAATGCGCAATCTTTAATCCCATTTTGCTCAAATGTTTTTAAGATACTCCGTTTTGCCATAAAATGCCAACCACTTGCAAAAGTAGTAAAGCTATGTTTATTATTCGCATAATTCTGTTGCATGTTTCAATGAACGATTTGGGGAATAACGTTGATTGCACAGACGATTCAATAAATATCAATAGTTTAGTTTTAAATAACCAAAGTCACATAAAATAAGAACAATTTACAAGATTATACGATTTTTCACCAAAAATACTCTCTCGAATGTTAGTCATTACTGCAATCTGAACGACATCTTGAAACATAATACTGACACTGTACAAGCTAAAGAGTTTCGTTTTGTTTAGACCGTATAGACGTACAAAGGAAGAAAAAAAATACTTGTGAAAGGGAAAATTACATGCAGAACAATTAGAGAAACGTAACCAGTGAAATGTTCCATCAAATTTCCCAGAAACTTGGACAATAACGGTTTTAAACTTTGATCAGATGCTTGGTGTGACAGGAGTCCTTAATCAAGCAAGCCATAAATAGAACTTCCAGTTTAAGATTTTGATTGTTTTCTATTTTTTGATTTGTCACACAAGCAGACGATCAAATTCTTTATCAAAACGATACACTTTTAGTCAGAAGCTCAGAACATTAATTGTTCCTTTGAAAACAAAAGAAAGTTGTATTTTTTATGAAAAAGAGGAGTGAAATTTCCGGCATTACAAAGATTGGCTGATTTGCTAACGTCAAACTTTACCATACGAAGAAATTAATATTGAATTTTGAAAGCCAACAACGTTTCTACGGTTTGGGGCAAATTTAGATGTTCAATCTTTCACATTTTCCTTGCAAACACCGACTTCAGAGAATTGAGTGACTTCTGGCTTGCATTTAATTTCGTGTGCCACCAAATGTATGCAGTTCAATACATGGAAAACACACCAACACCAGTGAAATCCACGGAAGACGATGCCGGGAATGAATTTATAATACTTATTATATATTATATTCGTTATAATTGAGTATTAGGCTATATGATGTTGTGTAAAATCTACATGACCTTCGACCCTCATAACTTCATAGCCGTCTTGTTATCAACGCATTATTGCCTTCAAATTTCAATGACATTCATTGAGAGGCGGAATTCTCCTTATGGCATATATACCTGATATTCACGTATAGAGGATACTATATATCACACCCTGGAGTTTTTGCCAACTTGCTAACTTCCGGGCTGACTCGAACGAAAGCGGCGGCATTGATTTAATACAGCCAACCTGTTTCCAGCTGTAATGCATTTTCTCTCTTTTTTTGTGAGTGGTTGAAGTACCTCTGCCCCACTTATGAAAAAGGTTCCATTCCAACACATATGAGTGAAACTCTGACTTTAGCCCAAGTGTAAAACATAAGGTGCAACAATGAGATTGCAAAATCACGAAACAGTAGAGGTTTTTGAATACCACGCCTTTTAACATACACAAATAAAATATCAGATAGGAACAAGTCGGCAAATCTTGCCAGAGAATCTCGATTATGAGTGCGCCTCCAACGTTGTTGACAACTATGCGATATGGAGAATTCAGTCAAAACAAAATAATTCCGTAGAGCCATGTCAACGTCGCGTGCGTAGAAATTAGCCCTTGGTACTGTTGATTAACTGCTGGGTTAACGGCCTTTGTCACAGCACAGGACAATTCGTCGCCTGGCTGGCAGAAGCACGTTAGCAAATGCTCTAAGCAGAAGGGTGTTAACAGTAAATTGCCTCAAATTTGAAACCTATAGGTTTATTCCATATTTTTGCCTTACGTACTGATAGAAGGATCTAAAAGATCACAATACTTTGATTTCATGTGAAATAAGCCAATGGCTGTCACGTTACAAGCAATAGTGTTAACGCCCTTCTGCTTAGTGCATATTGCTAACGCCCTTCCGCCAGCCGGGCGACGGATTGGACGGGGGACAAAAATCGCGGGTTGCATACTTTGGTACAAGTCAGAGCCCCGAACGCACCGGCACGGCGGTCAGAGTTGGCCCGATCTGGCCAAGTAAGATGGCTGCATGGAGTGCCGATGTGTGACGCCACTGTAATTCAGAATTTGATGGACAATGGCCGGCTGAACCGGATGAAGTTGCATCTGGTTGTTATCGCTATTAGGAGAGACACGCACTGTAAAAACTACTGTGTCAAAAACAACACAAGTCAGTGTTGTGAGAGGACCGCACCAGCAGGTGTTAAAATTACACCATGGAGTTTGAATATAACACCAAATATTGTTGGTATAACTGACAGAATAACACCAATGGGTGTTAAACTAACACTAATGGGTGATGAACTAACACCATGAATTTAACAATGTTGTAAAATGCTTGGTGCGGTCCTCTCACAACACAGACTGGTGTAACTTTAACACCACTGTTTTTGCAGTAGTGCACTAATCAAATCCTACTATTCTGTCCCCTCCCCATGATAAAAGGGCATATCTGACATTTTTTTTTTTTTTAAATTGAGTTATATAGTGTAGGGGACTCTGTATATCATGTTAGACATGCAGAACAAAAAAAGATATTAATTAGAAGCCAGTGTCACTTTGTTTCATAATCCGCTTGTTAAAAGGACACTGAATATGGCTTTACGTGTTGAACAAAATACATTTTGCTCAATATCTCCAAAACACCAAAATGGCAGTTGTGCCCTTTTGTCATGGGGGGGGGGGGGGTCAGGTATTGTTCACGTATCTGAACCAGCTTGACGTCAATGGTTTTGCACTTACAATAATGATAATAATAATAATAATAATAATAATAATAATAATAATAATAATAATGATAACAATAATAATGATGATGATGATGATGATGATGATGATGATGATGATGATGATGATGATGATGATGATGATGATGATGATGATTTTCAGTGCGGCAGACCAATCAGAGGCCTGCATCAAGAATACATTTCTCCTGAATGAATTCAAGGCTAATTACCAAAGAATACTCGTCGTTTCCTACGTCATACATTATTTAATAAATGTTTCTTCGATAGTCATGACGGCAATAGTTTCAGAACGCGTCAAACATCTGAAGTCCTCACGTGCAGAAATCAAGGCCATTGACAGAGAGAATAATGCCATTTTGGATTCACTCGGTACAAAATGTCGCCCGGCCTTCGCGTGAGTCAGCCTCCAATAACGATGCTTCACGTCCGAACCCAGTGTTAAAGGTTGCACGCAAGTAAATGAGCCCTATAAGGTAGTGTAAAAAGCATCGACTTGGAAAATTTTATTAATAAACAGAAATTAACCAAGGAAGATTGGAACCACCATTCTGTATAACAACTATTCATTTCCTCAGTCGAATCATCTCCACAACATACATGTATAATGTTGACCAGCGTTTTCTCGAGAGAATTCCCCGTTAAACATATTCCTAGCGTTCACTGCGATTTGCACCTCAAGGCCATATTTATGGGCACAAGATATACAGTGTATCTCAAAAATAATTGTGCAAGTCAAAAGCGCTCTCTTCGGTAATGAGGAAAACATTTGCGTGACGTCATGCTTACATCACCATCAAGGGTATCGTCTTAGCTTTCAAATGCAGTTTGTTCTGTTCAAGTCTTTGCGTTATTTAATTTCTGAGATATGTTCAGTTAACAACGAAAAGGTAAAATCATCAATTGTTGCTGACTTTATCTAGCAGTCAATATAGCGTCAGGCCTCTCCCGTATATGTGACATCAGTTGGATATCACCGTTGGTGGTTGTTAACAAGATAGCTCAAGATGAAACAACTAAATTTGAACAGAACAAATGAGCATTTGAAAGGTAAGTAACTTTGGGTCCCTTTAATGTTACGTAAATCATGGGTCATATTGTATATAATAAAAAAAAAAATAATGTAATGGTTCTAGTACTGTCAAAGGGGGCCTTCCTCTGTGAAAATTTTTTGGAGACGTACTGCAGCATGTCTCAACAAATTCTGCAAGTAAAAAGCGCCCTCTTCGGCAATTAGAAAATACTCTGGTGACATTATGCTTACATCACCGTCAAGATAAAAGTCTTAGCTTTCAAATGCTATTTGTTCTGTTCAATTTGCTTGTTTTAATCTCAAGATATGTTGTAAACAACAAAAGGGTGGAATCACAATTGTGTCACTTTTAACTTCAAATTAACATATCTCAAGATAAAGACAAGCAAATCAAACAAAACTAACGGTATTTGAAAGCTAAGACTATGTCTTTTTGTTGATATAAGCATCATGTCACAAGAGTATTTTCAGATTGCCAAAGAGGGCGGTTTTCACTTGCACAATTTTTTTTGAGACACACTGTAGTTCTACACGATTCATTCCTTTCTTTTATCATAACAGCAATGAAGACCCACTTAACCCCTATCAGAAAATATAATTTAATACTTGATGAAATTCACCCCTTCGTGCAGAGGCGTCAATCCTGGGGGGGGGGGGGGCGATCGCCCCTCGGCCCAATAATTTTGACAACTTGAAACATTTATAGTATGCAATGTAAATATATGTTTTAAAACGCATTGGAAAGCACTATAAAACCATTAAACATAGCATAAAATACAGTCTTAACATACAAAATTGTCAATTTTCCGGCGCGCTTTGCGCGCAAAATTCTGTAATATAATTTGGTGCGCAGAGTGCGCTGAAAATTTTGGACATTTTTCCACTCCCCCTACCCCCCCCCCTCCCCAATCTGAAACATGGATCGACGTTCCTACCTTCGTGGCAACCTGTTATTTCAATTAACATTTTTTTTATTCTTTGGGTTGGGTCGAATGAACATTCTGGATTTCTCATGTAATTAGGCGTGTGCAAACTATACGGTCATCGCTTGACTTCAGGCTCCCTGTTGTATTGTCTCTGAGACAGAGTTGGCGAAGTATAGCCCCAACAGGGAGCATACAAAGAGCGTCCTCAATGATGAGTTTTTGCAAGTCATGACGTTGTCAAGTTCTTACGTAGATAAACCTAATATATTCATAAATATAGTTATTTTTCCACAGTCTGTGAGGGTCACCTCTGGGTACATTTTGTCCATTTGGGGTTCCAGGGTAAAGGTTTGATATCAACCGATATATTGGTGTACAGGTGGTGGAGTTCAACGATCGGTGTTTCGTAGGCGAGGTTATTTAGTCCATCTTCGTCCATCCTCTGTGTGGCACGATTCAACAAGCAAAATCTGTCGGGAAAAAAAAATGATAAACACTTAAATCACTGTGTAATCTGTAACATATTTCAATAGACACAACATATCGAAAAATACCAAAGGCAGAGATACTCATCAGCGTGCAATTGTTAAAGCCACAGGCTAACATTTACCACAGTTAAAAAAATGCGACCTACATAATCCTCCATGCTCCGAGTGTCTTTGATAAGGTCTAAAAATGAAGCCCTGAAAAAAAATTATATTTCAAAATGATGGTTTAGTGCTTTAAAAAAGTGAAAATCTACAAGCTTTCAAATTGACCTGATTCACCTGCCCATTTCCTCCGATAGACTTACTGTGGCTAAATTGTTTACTCATGCATACCTTGCCATTGGCATCATAACTTTCCAAACTTTTGTATTCTAGGGTGTTTATTTGTCCATTTGAACACTACTATGTAGCTCATATATCAAAGTTTGACAATTTTTTTAAAATTGAAGCTCCACGATGCTAGCCTATCACTTTAAGTATAGGTTTTGAGAAGTTTTTTGGTTGCTTTTCCTCTCTCTCATTATTGTCCTTTCTACCATCTGAAAAAGGTGAGAGCTTAAAACCGATTACAAAAGGATACCCAATAAGACCCATTTTTGAAACCTGACGACCTTTCTGGTTTGTTCTGTTCTGATTTGTTGTCTTTATTTTGTTTTATTTGTTTGTTTGTATTAATTTTCTTTTTCTTTTACAGCTGCAATTTTATTTTACCCCTATTTTATTTTGTGGTATTTTGACCATGTATTTTCCAAAATATCGGACCTTTATCTCTGGGTCCAGGGGCCTTTCAGACATTTCATCCCTATTTCAACTTTCTCGGGTATTCGACATGAATTCGACAAAAAATACCATCTATTTTAACATTTTTCAGGTGATTTTCATCCGAGCAACCGGACCGGAAACGACCCCATTACCCTACTAAAGTTGAACGCGTATGCGGCCCACCCACCCAGGAAGTGGGATGGCCGGTTTCTGCAAGCACTTAATAATTATCTTTAACAACACTCTTTAACATTGTGGAAATTCAATTTAAACGTTTGTGAAACTATAATAATTATAGATCTGAGCTGCAGATTACTAATTGAATGGACAAACCAACATCCTGGAATACGAAACTGTGGAAAGTTAAGCTCTCACTGGCAAGATATGCATGGCCAATCATGACTGTGTGATGTATAGCAAGCAGTGTCTATGGGAAAAAATGACGTGGCAAAGTGATTATTCGTGACTTCATGCTGTTAAAACTACGTATTTTACGTGATTTGCAGGGCGTAGGCTACGGGGGGGGCCTGGGGCAAGTACCCCCCCCCCAATTTGTGTGCTCAAAATATAAGGATAGCAAAAAAAAAAAAGTGGTGGCAATACGCGGGGGGGGGGTGTTTAGGTGAATGGAAAAAATGTGGACCTTGGATCCTCCCCGTGAGGGGCGGCGAAGTTTCGGCGGCTGGCGATACTATGGAAAAATACATGAATTTGGCCGCAAAAAATATTTGGTGCCCTAAAAAATTTCAAGGACCCTCCAGTATCCCTCTGAAAAAATCCTATACCCATGGTAATTTTCAGGCTTCATTTTATAACATATAGCCTATAAGAGAACACAAGAGATAAAGTGTTCGACATGTCCTAAAGCTGACAAAAATGGCCAACGAATAGAATTTTCAATTCGCGGAAGTGGACTAAATTAGAAGCATGCCATCAGCCGAAGAAATACGATGATATAGCAGACGCACTGCTGGCTTAAGTTGGCCTTCAAGAAGATGACGAGTTTTTACGAGGCGAACTTGAAGCATTCTCATGGTGTCCATGCTTTGTTATCGGAACAGTGTATGCTTCATGAAGTACTGAGTTACGTCAGAAAAAGATGATGAAGTTGGGGGGGGAGCTCAAATTTCTTTGTAAGTTTTTGCAGCAGGCGGGGGGGGGTGGTACATGGTCCCGCTCCGAGATAGCTGACAAGCAAAAAAAAGGTCCTTTCTCGTAGGGGGGGGGGGGGGTTTGTACTCTGCCACTGCCCCCAAAAAAAAACAATATGGAGTCAATTTTTTTACCTGAAAAGTAGTTCAATTTTGTCTTTATTACCTTTCATTGCTTTCTTGCTTCTTCGTGTGTCCGTCGTGTTTGATCGTATCGAAGTATCCAATCGAACCATCGGGTCGTGACCTCTGCAAACCGCGATGACGAACCCGTGTGTAGAAGTCATCGTCCTCGCCACCCCACCCCCAGTACACGTTGGGAAACCCGTTAACTCGTTTATGTTGAGAGGCCGTCAACCCCGTTACCCCACCGAAGAGGGCGTCGTAAATTATTCTTAAAAAAAGTTGAAAAGTCAGAAAAAATCTCAGTAAACAAAGAGTTTCATAAATCCGATGTGTAAAATTTGTATGCTACCTGGTTTACTATGTGAAGTGATCAGGTATTTTTAAAAGTATAATGAAGTATTTAAAGAGTCTGCTCTTTCAGATGAGGTATAACTCATATAACCTTAACGCCTTATTAACCCTTTGGATGCTATAATGTAAAAATATGGTAAAAAATCTCGGGGGTCCCATCGAGATTTTTCATAAATTCATATAAAAAAAACTAAAGACATTCAGAATCTATTATTGCAGGGTTATGACTTTGGGGCATATAGCTTTCAAATAACAAAAAATCCCCCAAACTAAACTTGGGCTTTAAACAGCAATGTTCATTTTTTTTAGATTTATTGTTCAAAATATTGAACATTGCCGTTTGATAACTTTTAAACAATACCTGATCAGTTTGTGGAAGTTAAACCTCCTGTACGTTTGGGACCATGGGTTTGAACACTGTAATCCAATTAACAATTGCCCTTATATCACAAATACGAACGAAAATTTCCTAAAAATGTTTTGAACTATCAATAAATAGCTTCATAGCAAAACAAATAAAATCCATTTTCCACCAGAAATTAGTTATCAATATCAATACATTTACCACCTTTATCTAGTATTACACCGCGTCTTATAGAATTTAGAATTTATAGAAATAGATTTGGATTTTACTTTCTTGAATGCAAAATGCGCTAAGTCTATTTTGTAACTTTTTTTAAATTGTATACATATTCATTTTTAACTTTGGATTTTGTTAATGTAAGATAGATTGATTTGAATTTAAATTCCCTATTTATAAATACATACATTCCATTCGATGTCTTGTTATACTCCTCATGTAGTTAAATATATATATATATTAATTTCGATGTATTATTTGGCTAATTATTACTTGAACAATGTCTATAAATCACACACAATTTAGCTCTTGGCTGCCGTGCTTGATTTTAATTAAAAACTGTATTAAATTGAATTGAATTGAATAAACAAGTACAGTACATTCAAGAGATGTAACTGTAAGCATTCCAAATTCCCTGAAATTCACTTACGAGAGAGCAGAGCGAACAAGCAGAGCGAACAAGTATATTTACGCTAATTGCTTCCCGGACAAGCCCCCAAATTGTGTTACAATTTTTTCACAAGCAGATGAATTGCCAAAAAAAATAATAAAATTCTACAGGTTACACTAAAAATATTTTAACCTGATTAAAGATCAGTAAAATATCAGAAATACCGGAATTGTGGATTTTTTATACTTCCGGAAAAGTCTTGAAATCTGAATATTTCTGGAAGTGTGGTATCTATGACATCCTTACGTGTAGTGCCACATCGCTTCCCCCGATATAAAGTGTCGTGGCATCATGTCGCAGCCGTAGTAGTTGTTGAGATTGAGTGCTATGTGGTCGACATCGTGGAAGATGAAGCAGTCGAACTGCGTGAAGTTGAGGGCCTCGAAGAATCCGACATTCATTAGCATGGCCCGGTTGAACACCAACTCGTTTCTCTGTATTCCGGGGGAGAGGAGCAATCATGAAGAAACAAAACGATTGATGAACAATAACAGTCGATGGGTATGCCTCCGCAATCCGCACTCCTACCAAATTTGATAGAAATTGAAAAGCCTCATGCAAGCATCTGCAAAATCTGATTAGAATATATTAGGTTGACAATCAGATATGTAGACGTCCTTCTGACAATTGACATTTGATCTTTCAAGTAGGAAATTTATTCAGTTCATCGGAGCCTCATACTACATACTCAACCCAAGTTACATTGAATTCCGACCAGTCGTTCTTGAGTTATCGTTGTAACGAGTTCAAATCAGACAGGACCTTTCACTTTGATCTTTCAACTCCAAAATCTTATCAGTTCGTTGTAACCTCATAGTAGGCTACTTGGTTATAATTACATCAAAAACTGATCACGATTCTTATAATTTATTCGTTGTTGCCTCATAGTACATACTTGGTTATAGTTACATCAAAAACTGATCAGCGATTCTTATAATTTTTTGCGGTAACGAGAAACGGTATTCGGACGGACGGACGCACGCACGCACGCACGCACGGACGAAGGGACGGACTAACCGAAAACATGATGCCACGGCACCTTTCGTGCGTGGTATAAATATAATGCAACGAAAATACCTTAGGGGGCCTATCTTGTACATTTTCATTTATATTGCATACAGTTCAGTTAGTTGTTTTATTCCTCCTAGACCACTGTAGACGAAGTCAGACGGGGACATAGTTACTATATTGCCGTCCGTTCGCCTCTCCTTCCGTCCTTAATCCGTAACAAATCTTGTGAGCACTGGTTTCCATTCAATAACTTTAATAATTTAGATATATTTTATGAAAGAACATGAAGAAATTGAAGGTGACACACGAATGATAACGATTAATAATATAGGATGATCAAGATTGTCATTGAGACGACAATTTATAAACACAACAAAAAAGTAACTATCCCCTTTTTCAAACAACCATAACTTTTTAACGAAATGAGTTTTAGCAAAATAATTTGGCAGGAGTATTTCTGCACTTATTGACTAACATCTATGTGAAAATGTGAATGATTCCTCAAGCCATGCATGAGTGAGCATGCATTAAAGGTAAAAATGTCACAAGGGTCATTTTGGGGATTTGTGATGTAGGATTTTGACAAATTTTTGTTTCTGGTGCAAATGATTAAGCGCTATTTATGTTAATCAATCTATTGTTTGACGGCCCCTCAACCTCCCCTGGCACTTCTTCGCACATTTTACGCTTCAATGAGCTCAATTTAACAATTTCATATTTCTCAATTTGAAATTGTAAAATCCATTAAGTTTCCATTGAAAAATTCAGCAAAATGTAACTTTACATGTTGTACGAACATAAGAGGTTATAACCATGTCATGGGTGAGTGAGCACACTTTATGAACAAAGCAAAAAGTGCCATTATTTACCATTATTTTGGCATAAGAGATGACTCCTGTGATTTTTGAAAAGTGACATTTTGCCTATTAACGCATAGCATCACTCAATGCATGGCTTGACGGAATCAATTCATATTTTCACACAGATGGTTTAGTCAATAAAGTGTGAAAACTCTGCCAAATTATTTTGCTAAAGCTCAATTCGTTAAAAAGTTATGTTTGTTTGAAAAAGGGGTAGTTACTTTTTGGTTGTGTGTATAATACAATGGAAAGTGTGTACATACATCTCTTTAAAGGCAAGGTTCACCCTGACGTCAAGTTGGTTTTAATAAAAGCAGAAAAATGAGAGAAACATATTAATGAAAGTTTGGCGAAAATCCACCTAAGAATAACGGAGTTATGAAGTTTCAAAGTTTCAATTTTGTGACGTCACATGCGAGCAGCTCCCAATATGTCATGTGATAAAAATTTCATAAATTGCCACTTTCTCAGAATTCGATTTTACTTGTAAATTCAATATATTATCAGAAACATAATTTCATACAGGCTTCTATGACAAACAACCTATTCAATTATTATGAACCATTAAAAATGACAATTTATGATATTTATATCACATGACATATGGGGAGCTTCTCGCATGTAACGTCACATTGAATAACTCCATTATTCTTTGGTGGATTTTCGCCCCGATTTTCGCCAAACTTTCATTAATATGTTTCATTGTTTTGCTGTTATTGAAACCAACTTGATGTTAGAGTGAACCTTGCCTTTAAGAGAATGAGGACAAACTTGTTTATAGATGTAGGCCTAACTTCATTTATTACCTGTTCGACAATGAATACGGAGAACTCTAGCTGCTGCTTTTTGAGAAAAGGAACAAGATGTCTCAAGAAGATTGGTAAGTGCTGAAACCGATTGCGAAATGGAACAACGATCGCTACCTGTCAATGATAATATAGAGATGGAAAGAGACACTTTGCTTGTAATATATTTTAAACTCTCATTTTTCATTTCACGCAACGACTATATTCATTTAAACACTGCAACTGCTACCACGTGTCTCAGCCAACGGCTGCTCGTGCGATTAAAAACACAAATGTTAAGATATACACTTTTACATAAGACATACAATTATATTAACAAAAAGAACACTTAAACAAAAATTAAGAATAACTAAAACATTAACGATATAAAAAATACACATATAAATTAATCAAAAAGGCCGACATAAACACAAAATTAAAGACTAAGAAAAACAAAAACCAAGATCAACCAGAAATGAACAAGAAATTACACACACACGCACACAATACAATGATCTCACCCCCCCCCCCACCCACCACCACCACCGTCCTTTCATACTACCAATTAAGATCCCAAACCAAAACTGAAAACAGCCTCTTTTGGATATGTCCCCGATGAACGAATTCAAATCAAAATAGACGACCCAACTCCCACCCTTCCGCATAAAACCATTCATCAACACATATAGGGGGCCCACGAAATTTAAGCTTAATTTACAGTAGAAAATTATTACTCAATACATTTCCAGTATGAACATTAATCGACTTGCATATACCGGTAATTATGTGGTATTAGTAGTATTAAGAGACAAAATATTTACAATGCCCGATTGGCTCATGCAT
>JZLH01S0028676.1:0-14089 GCA_001188425.1 Eucidaris tribuloides | reverse complement strand
AAGATCTGCTTCGAATTCTTCTGTCAGACCTTTGAATTACCGATTTTGCTACCCGATTTTGGTAGTAAAAATCAACCAATCAGCGTGTCTGTCTACTCGATCCTACGTTGAATATGTAATCATACTGGGACCATGTTCGTACAGACTGTTGCTTTAACACAAAACTATCTGGAAGCGTTCACTATTTCATAAGGTGAAATGATTCCTACATGTAGATTTTTGCATGCCAAATTGGACCTTATAAAAGCAAAATTTAACCAAACACGCTTCAACTTCTGTGTTCAAACAAGAACGTGTACTAATTTGGTTTTTGATGGTACATGTTTTGCAGTTACTAGCAATGACGGAATTTCCTTCAACCCACCGAATAGTTGACCAGGCCAAGACAGAGGAGCGTAGCACGCAATTTCATTGGTTGATTCAAACAGAGATTGGTCGTTCCTGTGATCATGAATAATAATTACTTTTTGGATGCGAAGCAGATCTCAAAAGGCCCTCACGCTGTCGCGTTTGGCTGGGCTCGCTTCGCTCGCCCATAACAGCGAGAGGGCCTTGTCAAAAGGCTAGGTTTGACTGTACATGGTGACCCACTTTTCCTTGTGATGAGGTCATGTTACATTGATATCTTACTTCTGTGGTAGTTCTTGTTGGATTCAGTACCAAGATCTGTGAAATGTAAGTTTCCACCCTCCCCATCCCGTATCAGGACAACATCCTTGAGGTTAATTTAGATTATTTAAACTGGAAACATTGTAAAACTCCTCTGTGAGTGTTGTCCTTGGGGTGAGTTGTCCTCTGGGAGAGTTATCCTCCAGGGGAGTTGTTCTCGGGGGAGTGGTCCTCAGGAGCGGTTGTCCTCAGAGGGAGTGGTTCTTCGGAGAAGCTGTCTTTTGGGGAGTGTCAGGTGGGAGTTATTCCCGGGGAAGTAGTCCTAGAACAAATCCCGACCTTTAATTCACATGCAAGTGACAAATCTTGTAGGCGCACCTGAGTGTCGCATGCATGTCCGCAAACACCATTAATTTTGGTATGTTGTCACTACCCCCAAAACAGCTGTCAATGTCCTGTGGCATGTATCTTGGGGATATAAGTTCATTGAATGACTCTGTTGAATTATACAGCAAATCTATTGGCTCCAATTATTGTAGTGAAAGTTTGAATTTTTTTTAAGCAAGACCATTACTTTTCGTGTCTACACAAAAACTTAGATTATCTGGAATTTATTTAGAACAGAAAAACTGGAAGTTCACAAAGAAACAGGTTCAAATGCTATTACAGAAATAACACAGCGAACGAATTCAAAGTACATTAATAACATAAAAGATAAAGTAAAACTTGTCTTGACAAATTAAAGATTAGAAAGAAAAAAGAAATGTTATTTATTTTTTGTTTTTTTTTCTTCTAATCTTTGTTTTCACGTCTGTATATGGAATCATCAGGCACTGCTTTCTTATTGAAGAACACACGATGTGTGTTCATAATATTAATTCTGAATGAAATAACCATCAGTGATGAACAGCTAGAAGACTTCAAAGCATACAAGGTGAGTCAGAAAAGTTTCAGGATTAGTATCACAAAAGAAATATTTCAAATCCAAACTGCAAACTATAAGTTTTCCTCTTTGAAGACCCACTGTGACTGGTACGATCGTTGTATCAATACCAACTTCAGGATATGAAATTCACAAGATGTGTATGTAAGGGATATGAGTCATGTTTAAAACTAATTAATACTTCTTATTTTATTCAAGTCCAAGTCGTATAATTTTTTTTTTTGAGATGCTCTGTATTTCTTTTGTGACACCAGTCCTGAAACTTTTGTGACACACCTTGTACAACAAGAAATTCCATCTTTTTGCATGTATTTATAAGGACATACATGGACAATTATGATTACTGTATACGCTGAATATTTCACGGTGGTTTATTTTCGCGAATTTCGCGGACTTAACCCTAATCAGGCTGGGCTTTTTGGCTATGCTATATCTGGGGAGGGGGGGGGGGGCGGATTCCGCCCCCCCCCCCTGAGATCTCGGCCGTCGATCGCCGATCGCGCCGAAAATCGGCACGCAGTTACCAATCACGTAATCTACAAGACTGTATAGTTAATTGCCATTAATTAATTTCATATTAATTAATTATGCTATTTATGCATAAAATCATAATTAAGCTGTAATCACTAATTAAAGCTCCAACATCTGCTAATTTTGTGTCTGGACACTGTTTTTACATTCTTAACAAGTTACTTGAAAAAAATCCGGAATCAAAATTGATTTCCTATGTATTTTATTGTTTTTTCAAATTTCTTATGTATTTTTTGTTTTTTCAACCTTTTGTTTTCTATTGTTTTTTTGATGAAATTTGTCGGGACACTTTGCGGTCATAAGCAGCACAAAATTAATTAATTTCAACCAATAAAAGTGAAAATAATCATACATTTATGAATTTGGCTGAAAACACAATTTGTATTGGAAATGTAGCACAAAATCACGTTTTTGAGCGATTTTGGGGTAACATGCAAGTACAAAATGTTACGTAACTTGGGAACCGCGTACCCGGACGTCGCAAATTTGGTCTCAAAAGATGCGCGACATTCGAGAGAATAAAGTCATGAAACGCCGTGGCAACTGCTTCGCGCGTCGCGGACATTTTGCGCGAAACGTCTAGGGGGGCGGATTCGCCCCCCCCCCAGCCTTTTTAGGGTTAACGCACAAGAAAATTTTCACTTCCTTATATTTCTGTAGAAAGTGAATGCTGATGCAATCAAATTGCAAAAATATACACTCGCGAATTCCCCGTCTTGAAGCAAAATCGCAAAAATATATGGACGCGAAATATATGGCGTATTCATTATATGGTGTACTTCACAGCAATATGAAAATAAGATCTTGTAGGTGTTGGTTTTCATGAATACAGGCTGGCGGGTGCCTATTGCTTTAACCAGTAAACTTAAAATGGGAACGTATTTGTGTAGTTTTTTGTACTGTAGTCGGTCAGTTCATCAACAGTTTGGTGTAAGTTATTTTGCTGTTACAATATAATTATGATCATTTGAAATTTATTGGAATTTACTTAGATTCCTGATGTATACATTTAATAACCTTCCGTTTCCTGCCTCTTATCCTTGCAGATCATTGCTGTAAATTTTGAATGTATATACTCAATATTTGTGGATTTTGGAAATTTATGAGAGATGTGACTTTTATGATTCAAAATTTTCAACAATTTATTTAGTAACCAAATATATCATTTTTTTAATCAATGAAAAGTACTGAATAGTGATGTATAGCAAATACTATGTGTGGTAGTGTACTGCGAGAAATTAATTTTGTAAATATATATTATATATATTAAGACGTTACTTTTTGTATCCAGAGTAAAACCTATTTTGTATACAAAGACTATTAATGAACTATTGTGTGTTCAAACCATTTGCATGATTTGCATGTGCAATGGTGTGTTGACACATTGGTATTAACAAACTGATACAGGCAGTGCATTGTTGCTTGCAATATGTGTTCGGAGATTTACTTTGTAATTGGAGTGTAGTAACAAAATAATGAAAGGTGAATGGGGAAGAAAAAAAAATTACAAATAAGCATTTTCTAAAATGGGATTTAGTACTGATAGTGAGTTACATGATAACAATACGTTGATTGAATCATATTACTCAGAGCGCTACCAGTGGGAAGCCAAATTTGAGATACTTAGTTACATACTATAACATCCTTAGTTACATACTATAACATCATGATTCATTGGCAAAATAGATTGTCTGGAAGTGTCTGATTAAACATTAAAGAAAAACCTCTCAAAAATAATTTTTAGTTTTGACACATCTTAACCCTAAAAATACCGGGCTATTTCTGGTCTACTTATTACCCCCCCTCCCCCCGAGATCTCGGCCACAGATCGCGCGATCGCCGCGAAAATTTGCACGCGCATAGAGCCGGGTGTAAACTACAAGACTGTATAGTAAAATTTTCAAAAAATTGATTTTTTATATTTTTTAAGTAATTAATTATGTAAATAAGTGTATGAAATTATGTTTTCACCTATATCTCACTTACAATAGCTAGTAGAATGCTAATTTTTGGTGAAAATATTCATTTTGACATTTCGAACAATTGTCTACAAAAAAATTTGCCAAATCAGAATTATTTCTATGATGTATTTTATTGTTTTGTGAATTTCTTAATGTATTTCTTTGTTTTTTTCGACCTTTTGTTTTTTATTATTTTTTCGATGAACTTTGTCGGGGACACTTTTGCGATCATAACAGCATAAACTTAATCCATTTAAGCCAGTAAAAGTAAATAAATCATACATTTATGATTTTTGGCTGAAAACATCTACAATTTGCATTGATTTGTACACAAAATCACGTTTTGAGCTTTTGGAGTTGCATGCATGTAGCGAAAAATCGCACAGCGTCGTAACGGTACGTCCTATTTTTTCGAAAATGGTCTTAAATGATGTGCGATACTTGAAAGTAAAAAGCCAGTGAAAGGCGCGGTCAAAAAATTTCGCGCGGCGACGTAATTGCGAAATTTGTCGAGGGGGGGGGGCCCCGGTATTATTAGGGTTAACATCAAGTGTCTTGTGCCTACCCAAGAGGCGTGATACAGCATCACAAGTTAAGTATGCCATGTCAAGGTTTTCTTGTGACGTACTTTGTAGTTTCTTTGCCCTCTACTCAGCTTACAGGTACTATTGGTAGTGCTCTTAGCCTTGAATTGACCACATTTTAGAGCTTAGTGAAAGGTACCAGGTATTGTTGGTAAATGTTTAATGATTATAAAACTATATCAACTCTCATTTCCAGAAAGTACATGTATAGCTGATAGTGGTACTTTAACAAAGGCAAGTATATACATATCCTGCCATTTACTTGCTTTTCATGAAAATTCAGACATTTATTAAGAGTCTCAAATATAATGGTTCATCATATCTCAAAATAATGTCGTGCCATTTGTAGCTCTTGGGTGTAGCACAGCACTTTGTCAGCATGTGCAAGTTAACACTTGGCAAGGTATACTCGCGTAGAAAATATATGTAGGTATACAGCATGTCCCAATAAAATGTCCCTCTCAAAGAGCAGAATATTTACCAAAATTAAATACTGTTCACTATTTTACATCAAAATATGGAAAGCCCACGTGATTTTGTAGATCCTAACAAACTTGTGTTGGTCTTGCTTCATTAGTTTTAAATGCACACACTCGTTAGTAACACTTGAGTGCAGTCAGTGCAGTACTGAATACAGTGCAGTGCATTTCGTGTATTCCTTATTTCCAAACGTGGAATGGGCAAACTAGCACCACAATTATTAATGAGTGTGTGTGTTCACAACCACTGTAGCAAGACAGATGAAAGTTTCACAGGACTGACAAACTTAACCCGTTCCCTCCGAGATTCTGAAAATCCCATAGAGTTGACACAGGCCACATCCGGTTCCCGTAGCCAACGGGCCTTTCCATATCAGAACTCAGATAGAGAAAAGTATTTTATTTTGGTGTTAATTCTGTGGATAGTGAAAGGGCCATTTTTATTGGGACACCTTTTATATACCGGTACATATTTACAGTAAAAGATCTTGATAACGAGAGTTGAAAAATTGCTTTGCTGCTTATCTGGAAGTAAATGTCATACTCGAGACAGTTTGTTTGAGAAAAGAGTCATTAATGTACAGCTCAGAAACATAACTTCAAAATATCATTATGGTATTGCTGTGATAATAGACCAACATCAAACATTAAATTGACAAATCAAACTTCCATAAAGACATTTTTTTTTCTACAATAAAAAAAGAAACAAGTCTGCCAATTTTAATTTCTTCACCAATTTGATTCAATTTTCCAGTTGTAACATTAAATGCCTTCTTATTGTAAGTATTTCATTGTAAATGTTTGTAAGAAAACAATCTTTATATTTGTAGAATATTTTTATTAAATGTAATAATTAGCATTGCAATGTGATTTCAATGTAGGTCAAACCACTTCTTAATTCAGTGTTCTTATCATGTTTTAGGTTTCAGGTATTTGTATGAGCACAGCTTAATTTCAGGATTTAATATACATTTTAGGGATTACTTTGTTCACTTGTAAAAAAAAAAAGGTGTAAACTAAAATAGAAAACCAGCAGAGTATGAGTTACAAATAGTACCCCTACTGTTGCAAGTGGTGTCTTCCATGAATCTATTCATAACTTAAACATGGAAGAATCCAGTAGGTTATCAGGGGTGTCTGGTGAAATAGATGGTAGTAAAAGGATATTGAATGAAAATAGAGACTCTATTATGTAATAGTTTGTACATCAGTACCATTTGCATATTTTGTAATAAATGAGAAATACGTGGCTCCTTCAAATTATGTGAGCGGGATGTACCTCTTATTTGTGTGTATCACTATGTATAATTTCAATCACTTTTACTCAATCATGAAGACATCCAGATTTAAAGCAGAAGTATAATTTTGGCAAATTATGAAAATATGAAATTCTTTACAATTATTTTTTAGATAGACCTTTATGATCTATCAATGCCCTGAAATTCCTCTCTGAAACTCCCCCATTTTTGAGAAATAACTCAAAATGTGAAATGGTCGGGGGGGGGGGGGGTAGGGGGTAGGGGGGGGGGTACCCCGTTACATTTCCCATAGGTAATGTACATACCACTACATACTCTCCTTTTATTTACATATTACAATTTGTCACTATTACAAAGTTTCAGTGGGTTCACATGCACATACCTATACAGTGTACGCATACACAGTAGCGGCGCCAGGGTAAAGTACTCGCAGAGGCGAAAAATCTGTAGGGAAAATTTTGCCGGCCATTTTTTTTTATCGGCCAAAGTACAAGCCAACATCATCCGACAAGCTGGGTGCAGGGAACTGACGACTAAAACAATTTTTTCCTCGCCAATTTTTTTACCTGTCAAATTATCAACAACAAAAACGTTAAAAATCCCCGCTATTTTCATTACTTTGAAAAATAGGGGGCGCCCCCCCCCCCGTGGCGCCGCCCCTACATACACATACATACATATACATTAATATTCAGTTGGTCTGTACTTCACTAGTGCTGTTGTGTTTGTGTGTGCTTTTGTTTTTTTGTTTTTGGAGTACTGAACAAGCATTGTAATTGTCTTTCTAATCATGCCTTTTGCTCACTGTTACAAAATTTTGCTAATCAAAGATGGTACCAAAGATTTAATCGATTCTTTATGTCTTCTATTTGTTAACCCATTAAACCACTGTAGTAGTATTGCTGATATGTTTCGTTAGTGTGTGTAGTCCTGTAACACTCAAGATTCTCAAATTCTGCAATAAGTCCTATGCACTTGGGGCAATTTAACCCATTCAATACTAGGACCACATATTTGTGGTTTGCATTTTTATCTTGGAATGTGGCTGTATTTACCCCATCTAATGAATATGCTTAAGTAGAGAAAAATATCAGCTATTCAATGAACTGGGTGCTACAATGTTATAGTGAATATTCATTTTGTTATGAAGTTTAAAATGAGATTTAACTAGAATATTCATAAACTTATCAAATTGGCGATGGCTGTTGTTATGAAGAGGCTTTAGGTTGTTCCACTTTGTTAGTGGGTGATGTATTGAACTAAATAGGAAACATATTTTACGGACGCGTTTTTCTTTTTTATGTCATTTGAAAGTGAAAGTTATTCAATCAAAAATTATATTTAGTCTTAAATTTCACAAGAAAAATAAGATTTTAAAAATTTCACCAATAAATAATTAATTAATTAGGCGAATGTTTGACACATCATTCAATACCCATTACCCTTCATATATAATAGACTATTCCAATATGTTGCCGATTTGATGCGAAAGCAAATTTGTAGTGATTATTTTACTCTGGACATGCTCTAGTATTGAATGAGACATCCAAAGAGAGAATCAGAAAAGGCATTAAAGGATCACTATTTTACAAATGCATGCAGACTTGTGTTGATGCCCTGTGATCTACACATCACCAAATCACCAATTACTTCGAAAAAATAGGTATTATATATTTGTAAACATTTTTCGTATTGTTTTGTTTTTCTTCTCGCGCAAAGCCTTTCCTCTAAAAAAGAAAATCCTCCAAATCATGTTTATTCATATTCTGTTTGTGACGTCATCATCCTGTTTTGAGTAAATGCAGGTAGTAACAAAGATGAATGGTAAGGCATGTCTGTTCAGTTCCAATGTGACAGGATGAAGCAGAATAATGAATCAAGATGATCGAGAGGCTGTTTTTAGAGGTGGGGCTTAGGAGTGTGCAAAAAAAAGGGAAATCTTTCTTTTTAAAATAAGTAGATGATTTATATTTTCATGTAGTGATTTGGTGATGTACAAACCAATAGGAATTATCAGAAATCAACTGACATGCGTGTATTTAAGTAAAAAAAAAAAAAAAAAAAAACGTAGACCCTTTAAAATACTGGCCAATATTTTTCACATTCAATGTTGGAGTATTGTATACATAATGCAAGTAGAAACAAAAAGAGAATTCTGTATTTCCCTCGCGATCAATGTTGTTAAATATATTGCTCTAACAGTTGTGTCCACACGGAAGCTGAAACTCCGGAGTTTCAAAACTCTGGAGTGTCGATCGGGGTTTTTGACCGTGCGGACGCATTCGGAGTTTTAACCTCCGGAGTGTTATCGGGAGTCTAGCGGAGTTTTATCCCCCCCCCCAAAAAAAAACAACAACAAACAAACAACAACAACTTAGGGTGAAGCTGAAACCCCGATAAAACTTCGGAGTGTTTTGGAGTGTCGTGCCGTGCGGACAGCTCCGGGGGTTGCGGAATGGAGTTGACCACGCTTTTGATATGAGAAGCGGAGGTGAATGGGCACGGGGGTGATTTCGGGGTTTCAGCCGTCGTGTGGACACAACTTGGAGTGAAGTAAACTTTTTGGGTTTAATTTTCACCTCCGGAGTTTCAAACCCTTGGAGTTTCATGGCCGTCTGAACGTGGCTATTAGTGCCTGAGTTTTTGTTATCAGAAACCAGAAGAAAGGGGGTTTCCATTCCTCTTCGATTGAAGAACTATCAAAATGTGCACAACGACCCAAATCTGAAGTGTCGATGTATTGTATCCTTTTTACAAGCTACATGTACATGCAGTGAACGTCTTAGTTCTCCTAATGTTGATGAAACTATATCAAAGGGGTGTGTTTTAGTACGTGTATTTGCGAAACGTAACCTGATGTGTGTTTGAAATACTGCGATATGAATCCAAAAACGCCGATAAGTTTTGTCATCAATATATCATGAATGATATTATAATATTTGTCATCTGTACTGCTCGAGGGTTTCTCTGCACTAACATAATTATTAACATGAATTCAACGCAATTTTGTTAAGATAAATCTGATCTCATACTGGTTTGTCCATTTCAAATATGTTATTATAGCTTTATGGAATTACGCTAAATCCATTAAAAGTTGACTACATGAGATACTCAAGAAGTATTTAAATATGTTTTTAATTGGGGGCAGTATATATTTATTTGTCTTCGTGCGCACTGTACCATACGGAATATTAGTTGTATATATTGTATACTTCGATTTTTTCTTGTTTGAATACTGTTCTAAATAAACATAAATTGTGAAGAAAATTATTTTTCAAAGCATAACGTCATCGTGTGACGTGTCATTGTTTTACAGTGGATATAGATTGTAACGTTCTAACAGCTCCTCTAAAAACTCCTTAAAACAAACAAACATTCAAACACTGTACATTGACTCCAATCTTACAATGAACGTCATTGATATGTAGGCCTACAAGCCACTGTTATTTTTTTTTCAGCGGGATTTAGCAGGAAAAGAGAATACATAGTGCAAGGTACTACAAATCATTAAAATTTAACATACAAAGACTACTAAACATACACAATTTTCAGGAATGTTATACTGTAATTTTGCGCGCAAAGCGCTCCGAAACCTTTTGACATTTTTCTACTTTTGCCCCCCCCCCTCCCCATCCCTCAAATTGATCGATGCTCCTGGTCCGAAGGCAAATAAGTGTAACGTGTATCATACATCTCACGAGTGCGACAGAATTTTATCTGAGATGAATTCCAAAACGTGATAAATCCACATTCACAAACAAAAATACAAAAATATATTGACATAATATAGTAGCCAAACTAGTGAAATGTGAGTGTGTGTGTGTGTGTGTGTGTGTGTGTGTGTGTGTGTGTGTGTGTGTGTGTGTGTGTGTGTGTGTGTGTGTGTGTGTGTGTGTGTGTGTGTGTGTGTGTGTGTGTGTGTGTGTAGTGTAGTGTGTGTGTGTGTGTGTGTGTAGTAGTAGTAGTAGTGTGTGTGTGTGTGTGTGTGTGTGTGTAGTGTGTGTGTGTGTGTGTGTGTGTGTGTGTGAGGTATGTGTGTGTGTTTGTGTGTGTGTGCGATTACCTGAGTTTTTCATAATTATGTTTTATCCATTTTATGACCATCCTGTTTCCTATTTTTGCAAGATAATTAGTGGTAACGCAATCTGAATAAATAGGTTTGAGTCATGAATGTAAATTATATTTTTAATCGTCACCTTATCTGTAAGGCAAAATGAGAACAGCCCTGAGACAAACATGAAAAGACGTGACTCCAGACACGTATATGGTAATTTTATGTTTCATTTTATGAAGTTTATGTTTATTTTTCAAGATAATTAGCATTGATAACGTAGTCCATGGAGTTCGAAGAGATCTCCATTATGTGTGTGAATCACGCAATGTAAATTGTATTTTCGAATCGTCACCCTATCTCCAAGAAAAAATGAGATCATGTTGGCAAGTGAAAACAAGTGTGGCGTACTCTGGACATAGGTAATTATCTTAGGTTCTGTTTTCAATTCTAAAAATAATAATAATAGCACGATCTAAAATAATAGTCGCGTATTGTATTGTAAATTACGTTGTTCTTTAATGTCACCCTTTCTGTAAAATGTGAACAATCCTGTATCACGTTTTCACGAGGTCAATAAAACAAGATATGACTCCGGACATGCTTATGTGTCATTTCACGAACTTCCTGTTTTTCTATTTTTCAAGATAATTAGTGATAACACAATCTGAAATGATAGATCGGACACTCGATTCCGGACACACTTGAGACACGGTGATGGTGATAGAAAAATATTTAATGAACGAGCCTTGTAAGAGAAAACTGCTTGTGTAAGAGAAAATGGGAACATTCACGTGCATGTTCACGTTGTAATCCGTTGACTCGGGGCTGCCCCAAGGGATGGGTTTATGTGACAATGGTTTGGTTGTATAAAGAGAGAAAGACCTTATTAAGACTATCAGTAACAAAGACTGAATTAACCAGATCAAGGGATCTCTACGATCTCTTCCTATTGTCCGCGTTTCATGAAAAGCCTAATGTCGTTTCAATAGTTTTACCCATGGAGGTTGAAAGAGCTATTTTGCCCGATGCATCTTTTGTACTTGTGTGTGGCGGTCAAACCAATTTCGTTGATTCTTCGAGATTAAAAAAAACAACAACCCTATTATAAGGATTGTTTCGAGAAGATCGACACACAATCATAAGAGACAGAACTCCTCGGGGCTCGAAACTAAGCGACACCCGTCCGCTATTAGGGGCAGATAATCATTCCTCTTAAATCCTGGGTGAATTTAGTTGAGTGAGCGTGTTGCTGTTGTTTCTTGCCGATATTTCACTCACAGTTAGCTGGAAAGGATAAGGGCGTTTGAGAAAGTTACAGTGCAGTACGTTGAGGACGCATGAACATTAGTGTAAAGAGTTTGGACATCGACACGGGTGCAAGGCGTTTGTTGAACGACGGGAAACATCTTTATTCCTTAACGACAGAAGTAGTATTAGGTGGAACATAATGTTGCTTGTTAAGTCCGATTTCAACATGTATAGCGTCTAACGTATAGACGTGGTTGTAACATTATAAAGTGGCGCTAAAGAAGCCTGCTGTCGTGTGTAATATCGAAATCGTGATCTTGCTATTGTTGTACAAACGGAGTTAGTGAACGAAAAGATCGGCATTTCCCGTTTGACTGCCCATTACAAGCTTATTTTTCTTCGTTGTAATGGTTCATAACGCTTGGAAAATATTAAGACGCGCAAGTTCTAGTATATGTTATTGACTCGGTGAGAAAGCGTGAATTGTTAATGAAATAAAGATGAGCTAGCTGCAGTTGTGATTGTTGGCGGTGTCAATCAGAAAAGGATCAAAACACATCGGAGTCTTGTGCTTTCACTAGATTACTTACTTTATACAAGAATGATTGCAGGTAACTATTCTACGAACTCATCTAATCCAGATCAACGTACCGTCGAAGTTATTGTCAGTATCTGTGTATCATCAGTCGTGGGTGTGATCGCTATCGTCGCCATCGTAGGGAATATTCTCAACCTGCTCATCCTTCCTCGCATCCCGGATCAAGTCATACGTGAATCGAGTAAAGTTTTCTTCGTCGGTTTATCCATCGCTGATCTAATAACAGGTCTATTTCTGATTAACGGACCAATTTCTCTGATAAACGGCCAGTGGATATACACGAATGACAGGGGTATCATCTGCAAAATAACAGGATTGCTCATGACGTGTGCGCCTGGTGTGAGTGCTGCGTTTATCTTCCTGTTGAACATCGATCGTTTTCTGTCAATTACGAAACCGCTAAAATACCATCTTCTTGTAACAAGGAAGAGGGCGATAGTTGCAGCGATTGCGGCAGCACTTTACGTCTGCGTTTTCGTATTGTTGTTCGTTGGCGTGTGCGAAGAGTCTTTCGGTATCATCCGATTTCAAGAAGAGCTTGGTCTTTGTCTGGTGGCGTTTCACGAGCCCTCATTTCTGCCGTATACCATCACTATGTTCGCAAGTAATATATGGATCGTCGGTTTACTTTTAACTATCATCTACGCCAGAATTTTCAAGATTACAACCGACCACGCGAAGAAAATTGAAACACAACTCAATGTTGCCGCCCGACTGGCCGCTGCACCAAATGGCGTCAAACAGTCCGGCAGTCCGTCGTCGACGAATAGCGGGGAAACAGCGCACGTGCAAAGGGTGTTGAGACGAAATCTTAGAAGTATGCGGACACCAATTATCATCACAGGCTGCTATCTCCTAGCGTGGATCCCATTTTCGATAGTCGAAACATACAGGGGTGCTACTAGTTTTAGAGTGAACATCGTTCTTTATTATATCGTAGCTTCGATGTCTGCCGGCAACAGCTGTGTCAACGTGTTTGTGTATTTCATCACCAAAAAGGATTTCAGGAGAATAGTCAAAACTTTTATTTGTAAAATGAGACGATAAATGATTTATAACGCATGTATGGAAAGTGATGAACAATTAAGTGGAGAGGAGAGGTGATGATCTCAGTTAGGTGCGCCCCGATATACCCTTGGGACAAGTCAATTATAGTTTCTTACATAAAGTGGGGGTGTAATTTACCCCTTCCCCCAAAGGAGAATGGATGCCGGGGGGGGGGGGGCACTCGACCGATACCTACGTGCCGCACCAAAATCGAAAATCGGGGGTTCTGGAACTGGCTTAAGCGTAAAATGGGCCGGGTCTCCGGAACTGGAGCTATGGCTTCAGAAAACCTCAAAATGCTATGCTCCGGAACTGCACTGCGGCGAAGTTCCGGCGCGCCGTGCTGGAAGGGCAATACTCTGGCCCGACCGAGCAAAAAATCAGAGGCGAAACGATAAATTTGGGGGTCTCTGGAACTGAACAAATCAAAAATTTTCTGTGACTTCTGAAATCGTGGTGCTCTGGAACTGAAATTTGGGAAATTGTGATGCTCTGGACTGAAATTTGGGCTGAAAATGGAGGTCTCAACCGCGGCACATAGGTATCACACAATTATACTAAGTGCCCCCCCCCCCCCGGGGGATGGATGTTTATTTCCCATTCATTTCTTCTCGGAGCTCCTCCCTTTGAGATTTGCACTCGTGGAAAATGACAATCGCATAATAGACTGTACAATTTTAATGAACTGTTCATTTAACACTTAGCAGATTCGAGGAGTAGAAAGTATTATAACACCTCGAAGCTTATGAATATTAATTTAATTGATTGATCATTAT
>JZLH01S0028675.1:5104-16381 GCA_001188425.1 Eucidaris tribuloides | reverse complement strand
CATGCATTTATCCACACACATTCACAAATCTATATATTGTATGGAAACACAAAACAAGACTATGATAAAACACTTACATACAGCTAAACACACACACAGTAATAATAAAACTAATAGTAGTCCATTCTTATATAGTGCATAATATCGATGAGATCAGTCTCTATGCACTTGGATATTAATACCCTGGTCAGTGGGATACATACCAGCCAACTTTGAAAGCTAAGAAACAGGAACAAATTCTGAGGAACTTGTAAAAAATAGGAACATTCCTGAATTTCTTATACATTACTACAGACAAATTTGTTCAAAAATAGGAACATTGGGTTAAAATGGCTCTTTCTTTTCCCCGAAAATAGGAATAGTCCTATTTAATAGGAAGAGTTGGTAGGTATGGGGATAGAGTTCTAACCAGCACAAAGAAGTGCACCATTTCCACTCCCTGGGGCGTATTCCTAGCTGAGTTGCTAAGGAGTTGCATCAAGCCAGACAAATCAAGTCATTCACACCCAACCAAAAGAAATGTTGATACATACCTGGACATTTGTCAGTGTTACACTCTTCCTCGTTTCTGTCCAGGCCAGCACAAGGCTGGCCGTAATCGTTGGGGGCGGGGTTGATACACTCCCTGGTCCGGTGACGAGTCCCCCCTTCACACGACGCAGAGCACTGGGTCCATGGCATCCACTCTGTCCAACCGCCATCGACTACAATAAGGAGCAGTGAAAAAGAAATACAACTTGATTTTATTACTTTATAGCCCTAGTATAGTTTTAGTAAATGGTAAAAATGATTTTTTTTTATTGTGTTATTTTAGATACACCTATATCATCAATAAATGCACTGAAAATCACCCCCTCAAAAGCTAAGGTCCTAAGACTCAAACAGCATCAGACAGAGTTGAATAATCAAAGATAGCATTGTCTAGGCTGAATTATTGAAATTTGTGATGAAAGAGAATAAATTGGTCCTTTCTGGTCAATTTGACCTATAACAGTAGTAATCATTACCAAAACCATTCATTAATTTTGGATACAATGATCATATATACTCCTGCACAAAAATTGAAGAGTGGTCATGGATAGTACTACTGTAAATACTAAGATTGCAAATTTGTGTTTTATCACAGAAAATAAAATAAAAAATTCAAAAATACCCTCTCCTCAAAAAAAAAAAAAATTCAATGTACAATACAAATAGAAATCTGTTAATGATTGGTTGATCACTGAAAGCATTTAAAATAACAACAAGAAAACATATTATTATAACAAACAACAAGTTTACATCCATCAAACAGAATTAATCTGTTGGCTACAGGAACTGGATATGTCATGTATTAACTCTGTGCAAATTACCTAATCTAGGAGTCAACACTTACCTATCACTAGCTCACAGAATTCTCCCGTGAAGCCTGCTGCGCAGGTGCAAGAGACTACTCCACCGTTAAAATTGCACGAGCCCCCATTTTGGCAACGATTGCCATCACATAAATTAATGGTGATCTCACAGTCAGTGCCTGCATAGCTCGGTGGGCAGGAACACTCAAAGCCATTCAGTTTATCCATGCAAGTTCCTCCATTTTGACAGGGAGGAGGGGACAGTCCCAGGCAGTCATCAGTATCTAGGGATAAGATATATTCAAGGCACAATTAAAATGAGAATGTAATCTTCAACGCTTGTGTGGTAACATATCAAGTGACACTGGTATATAACGAAAATATCATTTAGAGCCACAGGCTAACAATTACCACAGTTTAAAAAAAATGGGAGCTACATAATCCTCCATGCTCTATGTGTCTGTGATTAGGTCTAAAAATGAACCCCTGAAAATATATTTTTTTATTTCAAACAATTATTTAATGCTGTAAATTGTAAAAAAATGAAAATCTATGAGTATTTGGGTTGACTGGATTCACCATGCCCATTTCCTCCTACAGAGTTACTGTGTGTAGACCTAGGCTTTTTTTATACTCCACTGCAGTAGAAATTCATTTGTGACATTCATTCATGCATATCTTACCAGTGGCAGAATAACTTTCCAAACTTTTGTATTCCAGGGTGTTTATTTGCCCATTTAAGCTCTGCTGTGAAGCTCAGATATCACAGTTTGATATCACAATATCACAGTATAAGAGCTACAAACATAATTTTGTTGGAATGATAATAACTATTATATTTTGAATTGACCTTTAGACTTTTGCCTCACATGATTGTTCATCATGAACGATATGTGAATTTGTTACAGATTACTAACAAGTAACATCTGCATACTTAATACATGACACATGATATTACACACGTTCTGAAACAGATTGAAATTCATAGAGCAATATATGAATACTGAAATAACATTGCTGAACTGAGCTTGCTTCAAGTTGTCTCACCGTCACACTGTGAGGGCGCTCCAAAGGCTAGATTGGACTCTCCCTCCGACACCAAATCAGTCCAGGAAATGACATCACCAAAGACACCAGGCTGGCACCGAGTCTGGATGTTGGTCAACAGGTTCTCGTCAAGGCATGACTCCAGACATTGAAGTTGCTGATTTTCAATTCATCTGTATAAAAATAAAAAAGAACATTTCTGAAACATTTGAGAAACTTATCAACAGGAATGTACAGTTAAGTGGGTTTTGGACTACATATATTTGAAAGTAAATGAGTGTAGATAAATTGTATTATATAATTTCACATTATAACAATCTTGCCGTATGACTGGTCATGGGTTAATCATGTGATTTAGTGTAGTTTTGCCCATCAATAACCCATCCATAACCTAAAAAGAAAAGTTTGTTGCACTCAATGGCGATAGTACTTTGGTGATTTGCTGATCTTTTAAGTCCATAAAGTCCCGAAGTACTTTTAATATTTGTGAGTATATGCACGAAATGAAAGTGCGTTTTTGCATCACGTGATAGTACTCTTGTATTTTGCTGATCTTTTCAGTCCATAACATCATAACGCATTATATTACCAACATGTTTGAGTACTTGCGACATGAAAGTGCACTGCATGCTGTGAATTCAGACTATCAATTACCTTTCCAAGGCTAACCAGAACCATACTTTTCTTTCTCGTAGAGAAGTAACTATCATTTTCTTTTTATAGAGTCAACAGTTACATAGATTCAGATGTGGAATACATAACCTTTTGGTTTGAATTGAACTGATTTAAGTTACCTCCTTGAGTGAGATTTTCTGCACCAATCGTCACCAACATATCACCGGTCAGTCCGTCCACTATCCGATCACTTCTTTCGCCACTCACAGCCAGAGCACCATCGACAAGGACGACCCATGGAAGCACTTTTCTAAAACTCATCAGCAACGTCACGTGGTGCCATTGCTGGTCACATAGAGACGGATTACCTGACGGAAATTCATCCCTAAAAAGGGGTTGAAAAGATTTGGTAAAACATGATTAGAGCACTTGATTGCGTTTCCCATTAATGTCCATTGTCTGTGGATCTGTGGTGGATATGGGGAGGGGGGAGGGGGGCATGGGGGGCAGAGCGAGGCATGATTGCTTGCACCCCCTTTTTTGAAGGCCACACTTTACTTTCGTACAGTTTCCATAACACTATACTGTATACGCTTATTATTTTGTGGTGGTTTTACTTTTGCCAATTTCGCGACTTAATGCAAGCAAAAATTTTCACTTCCTTATATTTCTGTAGAAAGTAAATGCAAATACAATGAAATTGCGAAAATAAACTCGCAAATTTCCCATCTTCAAGCAAAATTGCGAAAATATATGGATGCGAAATATATGACGTATACAGTACTTTCATCACTTTCTTTCATAAATTATGTTACGTTGTCTAGTTGATCATCACACAAAAACCTCGCATTTGGAATGATCAGATCTTTTGGAAACCTTTCTGCTGTTTCATGCCACCACCATCTTCTCGAGGTCCCGCCAATTAGTCTCCTTAATCGATCTTACACAGAGAAAGTACATCGATCTACAATGATAATCGATTCATTGTAACAATCAGCATAACACAACACAAAATCCTGTATGAAGCTTAGGAGGCCCCACAGAGCCTATGCAAATGACACACACTAAATTAAAATCAGTTGAGAAATTAGGTTCATAAATTGTTGTCGCTACTCCGTAAGACCCACACATACCCGTAAGTGATGCTAATCGAGGAACCGATGTTGTACAGAACTATTCAAACACCTCCAAAGGGGACAATGTCTCAATTGTGGGCACCCAATATGTAGTTGGCAGTTAACTGCACAGCCGTGGATGTATCAATGTATATTACTCTTTTCAAAATTTCAACCATACCCCTATACAAAGGAGCAAATTGAGGCCTGTTCTCCATTTACTGGGTGTCCTCAGTTGAATGTAGAGTGTAGACCTAGAGTATGTCCTCAAAGAGAGGCACTTACACACACACCCACACATACAGACACTGACAGAGAGAGACAGAAAACAGAGACATAGACAGACAGACAGACAGACAGACACACACACACACATTCAAATCTCCATTTCACATTTCATGGTCCCTTGTCAAAAAGTGTTTGATAGGGACAATACAAGCGTAAAACTTTCTGCTTACAAATACAATTACTAGTAACAGAAACTGCACTCAATACATGTGTACACTATACAGAAATCAATAATCAACTAACTCTGCAATGAACAGGGTGAGATCACACGGATTCCTGATTCCAATCTGGACGTTGTTTCCTACATAATCAGTGCCCACGAAAGTAAATAATCCAAGATCAGATGATGTTAACGATGTCTGAATCCAAACTGAGACAACTAAATTTTCTATGCCTTCAAGTCCTTCCACAGAAGAACTGACAGACGGTGCGAGGTGGTCCAGAGTCAGATCATAATTTGATGGTAAAGCTGAGTGAAAAGAAAAACAAGAAAAAATTCTCAAGTTCCAGTTAGTATATATCTCTTTTGCATACTTAATGCTTAAAGCGCAAGTATAGTTTTGGTCGATCAGACAACTTTTTTGTCAATATTTCCAAACTATACTATTGTCACTCCAGACATCAGAAAACAACATTACACCTACTGAAAATTGTTTATAAAAGACAAATAATGATGTTTTAATCATACAACATCTGGCAGCATGTACATTACATGTACCTATGGAAAATGTCAAGGCCCCCCTCCCCTCAACATTTTACATCTTGAGGAATTTCTAAACAATGGGAAAGTTTCAGAGCGAGCAATTTTCAAGGCATTGATAGATTATACAGGGTGGCCCAGAAAGAATGCTACGAGTATGATAGCTAATTTCTTCACCATTATCGGCAAAATCTCACTAATTTTTATTTCGTTGGTTAGAACATTCTTTTTCCAATAAAATGATACCAAGATCACTGATTTTGAGTAAGGCGTTTCGATTCTAGGGCCATTTTTCGGAGGCAATGCAATTTCCCAAATTTGCCAATTTTTCAACAGCGGCGGTCATTGGAATGTCGAGATATTCTGGCGTCCCAGCTCGCCATACCGGACAAACCGCAATGACAAAAGGGCTGGTATGCCCTCGCTTTCATAAGGAAGATGATGCGAGCTATGTCTCCATTGTCATCGCGGTTTGTCCGGTATGGCAAGCTGAGATGCCAGAATATCTCGGCGTTCCGATGATCGCCGCTGTTGAAAAATTGGCAAATTTAGGAAATTGCATTGCCTCCGAAAAATGACCCTAGAATCGAAACGCCTTACTCAAAATCAATGATCTTGGTATCATTTTATTGGAAAAAGAATGGTCTAACCAACGAAATAAAAATTAATGACATTTTGCCGATAATGGTGAAGAAATTAGCGATAATACTCGTAGCATTCTTTCTGGGCCACCCTGTATAGGTGTATCTAAAAACATAACTGCAAAGAATTTCATATTTTACCATTTACCAAAACTGTACATTGGCTTTAACACTTGTATACAGAAAATTTCATTGAAGAACCACGATCATGATATTATCATTATCATCATTATTATCATCATCATCATCATTATTACTATCATCATCATCATCATAATCATCACCATCACAGCTGTAATCATTATCATAAACATCATCATCATCATCATCATCATCATCATTTTCTGCTTGGCCCATGAACCCACAGCATGACCTGCCTCCCAAGAAAACTCTAGTTGCTCACTGTGGCCAGTCCACTTGACCAATACCCCTCCATGAGACTGATTCACCATACCTGTGTCACAAGTTGGCCCGCTGTAGCCGGGAGCACAGATGCAAACAAACTGTAAGGCCTCGTCTACACAGGTGGAACCATTGAAGCAGGGGTTAGAATCACATCTGGTGATTCTGGTTAAACATCTGGGACCACTGAAATTAGAAAACGGAAAGTATTAAAGCCCAAGTACAGTTTCGGTCGATCAGACAACATTTTCGTCAATAGATCACAAAGTATTAAATCTATTGTCACCCCAGATATCAGAAAACATCAAACCCACTGAATACTGTTTATATTGACAAAATGTGATGGGAGAATATGTAGAGGTATGTACATTACCTATGAGAAATATCGGGGGTCCCCCTCCCACAGCACCTCCCCCAGAAGGATTGTTCTGTAGGGAGTGCTGTCCCTAAGGAAGGAGATTAGTAGCTAAGTGGATGAGGCTAATCAATTTGACAAGCTCACCCCCCCCCAAAAAAAAAAAGGTCAACAGAATAATGACATGCAAAATTAGTCATTAGGTTCTAAATGTGAGTTGTTTTAAAGATTGTGTTTGGGATTTGCAAGTCCATTACTTCCCTTTATTATCAATACCAAATGGTAGTTTAGTACTTACAAATGGTGTGTTGAAAGTTTGAGATCGATAACAATATGTTTCCAGAAAATTGTTCTTTCCGCAAGTTTAAATTTTGCTCACATTGCGAATCGTGGTTATGTGAACATTTGCATGACCAGCGGAGCACACTGATTACAGCTAATCTCCGCGCGACCTTCGGCTAGCAGCTGATCTGACAATTTTGGAACGGCTCGTGCACGTTAACGTCACTGTAAATTTTGAAGTTTAAATGTCCAGATTTTCACCAAAACTACAAATTCTACCCAAAGGTTCTATGACAGGTGTTTATTTATATCAATCTTCACATTGTGAATGATTTGGTCTGATTTCATTTATTTGGCTGTTTTCTGACATGCAAATCCCGTACTCTGTCTTTAAGGTGTAGAAATAGAAATTTGAGTGTCCACAGGACACAGATGCCCCACTTAACGTAATCAGTAAGCATTTCTTAGTTTTTTGGTCTGATTAGTATATCTACCTTCATACCAAAAATTGTAAAAATCCATTAAATATGTGTTGTTACTGGTCTGAAACCAATTTGTATACATGAGTTGTGACCTTTGACCTGTGGACTCATAATTCAGACTTGATCTGTATTTCAGTGTCATCAACTCAGACACCAAAAATGTTTATAATCCCTCCAATAGTTTTGTCCAATATTTTTAAAGTTATTGCACGGAAACCAATTTGGGGGACAGACGGACAGATGGATGGGGCAATGCTAAAATGCCCCCTCCCTCCTCCACAGGGGAATAAAAGAGGTAATCTGGTGTCCCAAGCGAGTTCTATGCTAGTGCTGCCCCCCCCCCACCTGTACCCCCAGCCCCCATTTGTTACCTGTAACCAGGAGCGCACAGACACAAGAACTCATTGACGCCGTCTTGACAAGTTCCCCCATTGGCACATGGATTCACAGCACACTCGATGATGTCTGTCTCACATCGCAGACCTGTGTAGCCTGGTGGCAAAACAATTTAAATTTAATCCAGTCAGTTTTCATTTTATCTAGAATAGCTATGTGTTTCCAAAAAAAAACTTATATTTAATGATCAATTACTCTCAGTTGAATAAATAACCTATTGATTAGGGATTAACTACTTGACTGATTAATTTATTGAGTGAATAACTGAATGATTAAATCTTTTCATGAATGATTGATTGGTTGGTTAAGCAATGATTAATTGAATAGTTGGTTGGTTGATTGACTGGGAATTGATTGATTTTTCAAATTTATCATGTTATTACTTTGATGTAAATGTTACATAAAGGGAATTATTTCCTTGAAAACTATACAAGCCCTATTCTTAACATTGGCATAGTCAAAGCAATTGATATTGCAAATGACCTAAAGCTCAGTGGCATGATTGGGAGAAATAAAAAATGCATTTAGAACCAAACTGGTTCAAAGACAAACCAAATGTACACCAGCTGGAGTGGATCTCCTGGTTGGAAAGATTTGTCTTGAGTTTGTTGACTTAAGGACAATCAAGCATGAACAGGCCAGCAGTTTGATTTTTTCGGGCACGATAGATTTAATCCCCATAGAAGGCTAAGCTACAAATTTGTCTGTTACAAGGCATACTGATGGACATTATTTTAAAATGAGTCAACTTTTGACTACAAAATTTTCACAGTAGAATCCCTGCATAGTTTACTTGATTCTAGGATAGTTTTTACCCCAAGTTGAGGACTACCCCCAATCATGTAGTTTGTCAACTTGACAATCATATGGCTATGTATTTTGGACTGACCTGGAAGACACAAACATGTGACCTCTGACCTTCCGTCAACACACGACCCTCCATTGAGGCAGGAATCTGGGGTGCAGTCATCTATGTCACGGTCACAGTACTGCCCAGTCACACCAAATGGACATACACATCGGTAACCATTCACCTAAAAAAATGATAAAATCAAAAGTATATTGACCATACTGTACCTCTGACATTTTACACAGGATCGACAAAAATGAGTAGGACATTAAACATAGTTTTTCCCATTATTCAGTGAATCAAGTAATTTTTGGAAATCCAAATGTAAGTTCAAGCAAAATTGGTCAAGTCATTCAATACAAATGACTTGTCAAAATTTGAAAACATCTGTATATTACCCCAGCTCTGTACATAGAAATTCTGCATACATACCAGAACAACTCTCCACTGACTTTGTACATAAATTTTCATTTTTTTGGTCATTTTCATATGAAAATTTACACTTGTTGTTTTTCAGGTATGTAAGTCCCAAGACAGATCTCCTCCTCCTCCTCCTCCTCCTCCTCCTCCTCAAGTGCCATATCTAGTGAGGTTGGCGACCATGAAATGCCAGGCTTTCCTGTCCATTGCCAGTCTAAGGAGCTCAATCTTTTCCATTCCAATCCATGTTGCAGTGCTCTGCAAAAACGTTGTTCTTTGACGTCCTCGATCCCTCTTTCCTGCTATCTTCCAAGTGAGAAACAAGCATTCCAAATTGCCTTTCCTCATAAAGTGGCCTAAAAAGTCCAGCTGCTGTTTCTACAGCAGATCTACCTGCCATTTTTAAGGTGTTAGATCGATTGGAGAATAGGGTTCTCTAACCAGAATTAAACACATGTAACCACTAATCATGCTTTTAAGCCTAGATTCATGAATTTCATCTATCAAATTCATTGCCCATAGGTATACCCTACAAATCTTTGGTCTATCAAAAATTTGGATTCCTTTGTTTCCACCGATATTTAGCAGGCAATGAAAAAGCTACAATGCTACAAGCTGAAAATATCTAATCATTTACACCTGCTCTATACAAGTGGACCCACTGGCACAGCTGCCTGGACAATCCACGATGTCTGTATCACACACGGTTCCCGTGAATCCAGCAACGCAGTCGCACGTGAAACCGCCAGAGGAATCCGGGTTGCACGTTCCTCCGTTCCTGCACGGATTGGTGGCGCAATCCGAAAGGACCCTCAGCTGACAGAGGGCGCCATACGTGGTATCGGGGCATTGGCAGGTGTATGAGTTTATGTCGTCGATGCATGTACCCCCGTTCACGCACCTGTGGTTTTGACAGTCATCTGTATTGATCTGAGAAACAAAAGAAGTCGAATGGGCATATTTAAAACTAGTGATTTAAATTATTGATTTAAATTGAGATTTAAAAACATGACTGAACTCTTAACGTGTCAAAGTCGCATAAAGATTTAAATTCTCTGGCATGTTGAGAGTTCAATACATACACAAAAACGAAATACACAAGTAATTAGTCATGTGACAAAAAATGATGCAACGTCATGGCAAAAAAAAGAAACAAATATTTGATTTCGATTTTCAAAAATAGAAAAATCAAATGGGTCCAAGAGGTTTTTTTTGAATGATGGATTGCTTCAAATCCTATCGAATCAACCACTTTTTTCACTTATTTGGGAAATGTTTGGCTTGATTTGAAATAAGGACAGTCAATTAATTTATAAACAGAAAAAAAACTGATTTGAATCAATAAAAAATCACCAATCATGAAATGATGTAGTGTAATACTGAGGAGTTATTGGCTGTGATTTCTTGATTACAGTTGCTTTTTTAAAAATAATTTTTTGGAGAAAAATCAACAAATAAGAATGAATATATGAATTTGTAAAAGCTGCCAAGATCATTTAAAATTGGCAATGTTATGACATACAGGGTAAGCAATCTCCCATTTGTTTTGAGAACAAAATATCACCAAATCAGTATCGCTAGCGAAATAAATCTGAAAGACAAGTTATTTTTCTGCATTTCCAGAATGATGTTTCCAGATCCAGCTCACGCTAACACGCCCATTTTATCACATCCTTGGACCAGACAAGGTAAAAAGAAAAAAAAAGACACCAAGCTTACACTAGTTACTAATGTAAATTTTATACCACTACCAAACCATAATGTGTGGTGCATCGGTGGCGTGTGCACAATCACTCTATCCATATCTACAGTAGATCATACTTGCTGATGCCAGCCGCAGCAAGTCAGTATAGCATGGCCGCATATAAACCGTACGCATATGTGGTATGATGTTGACAGCTGCTACTAAGCCTAGCCTATAGCTGGCCAGCCACGCTCTGCCCAATGCATGCAGTGCACGCGACCAAGTGATGTGGCCTGGGTTTGAAGTTTAGGTCAGAAAATGGTTGCCAGAGCAGGCCACGTTTTATCCGACTCCAATTTGGAATATGTGTCAGACAGTGAGAAACCGCTTCAACCTGGGCCCAGGCCAAGGAAGAAAGCCAAAAGAAAACATTTGAAGACTCAAAGACAGTATATCACACTCTTTATATACACTAAATTGCACCATTTCAAACCTTTAATTGCCAAAAAGCTCCCTACGTGGGGGGGGGGGGAACACCCTCGTCCCCCCACCCTTGGTTGCTCTGCTCCCTACCAGGATCTCACTCCCAAACACCTTTCAACCTTGGCATTTCCGTGTTTCACATCAAGTCCACAGATTCTTATCAGTGAAACCAATAACAATACC
>JZLH01S0028674.1:61685-77466 GCA_001188425.1 Eucidaris tribuloides | reverse complement strand
GGCAGAGTTATTTTTGTCGAAATAAGCCATGTTTTCAACATGAGTACAGTGTCGAATTTCACCAGTACTTTGGTTGAACACATATTGTACTCGTGCATTTTGATATGATATTTATATCTATACATACATATAACTAATACGATGGCACAGTGAATTGTGTCTAATTGGCTATTAAACACTGACCACAACACAGCAGAAGAGTGGTCCTCAACCGGTAATTTCGAACTAAATTCTGTTTTAAAGCGGTCTGTCTGTTATTGGTGGGGCTGAAAATGCTATTTTCGGAAATATCTGGGAGGGAACGCTTCTCTATCATGACTGTGGTGTGAAACTCACTTCAGGCAAACTTGTCAGTGATTTTGCTTTTAATCTTGTACACAGCAAGAATTGGGGTGTTTAATTTGACACCAATGACGTTTTGCGACATAGATATGTAAATCGGTGTTGAATTTCAACAGGCTTGGTGTTAAAAGTATAGGTTTGGTGTCAGAAGCAATTATTTCGATGTTAAAATTACACCAAAGGAATTGGAACACATTTAATGTCTACATCAGACAACACGATGGATGTTAGATTTAACACTCCCATTTTTTGCAATGTTCCACCTAAAAAATACATCTTCTGAAGATGTGAACCCATTCCCGCCTTTTTTTTTAAAAAAGTAGTTCTCATTTTGTTGCTTACAGATCTAATTATATACTGAAAACAGAGGCGTCGGTCATGCTGGGTCGTGGGATGGGGCAGTCGCCCCAATGGAAAAATGGGGGGAATATATTGTTTTGCCCCCGATAATTTTCACAACTTAGTAGAAAAAAAATACCATAAAACTTAATGCAAGAATATATTTTAAAAACTGTGCAAGGCACTACAAAACTATTAAACTTAACATAAAAAATACTTTTAAACATGCACAATTTCAATTTTCCGTAGTGCTTTGCGTGTAAAATGTTATAAATTTACGCGCAGAGCGCGCCGAAATGGTTGATGTTTTCTTAACCCCCCCCCCCTCCACGCATCTGAATAAGGATCAACGCCCCTTGAAAAGTGATTAATTTTTGCCGAGGAAATTAAACTGGTCACTACGCATGGTTCACCAAAAAAATCATGAAGGGGTTGTTTTACTACATGTCGAGATTACTAGTAGTCCATTCGAAGTCGGTCGACTGCCTGCTTTAATTTAATTGCCCATACCGAATAAGCACACTTTCACGCTGCGCTGTTTTCAGGCCTGATGAGTTTACGCATACTGCGTAGAGCTGATTTCTGCGCACGGGGGCGGCTGCGGGTTCGATAATTCATGGGGGGTTGCAAGACGTTGGGGCTTGGTGAGCCGACATTATTTTGCTCTGTCGACATTATGCTCCGTTGACAGTATCTCAGAAGACAAAGAGTTATGGTTAGGGTTACCATTGGGTTTCCAGTTCAGAACAGGGTTAAGGTTACATGTATAGGGTTAGGGTTAGGGTTGAGGTCAGGGTTAGTGCAAGAAATAATTGTAGGGGCAATTGTCGCCGGAGCAAATGTCGGACATTCGGGGGCTTGCCTTGAAGTAAAAATTAGCGACGCGCTCCACACAAACGTATTGGGGTAGAATGCACAAAGGTTTGGGTTAAAATTTCACTAAAGAACGAAAGGTAATTCAAGTCCGGTTGGTGGTGGGGGCAGTTCGGCGCACCTGCCCCTTAGCCCATCCCCCAGGGAGCGTCGATTGCGTAAATAAGGCCAGTATTGATTTGTTTCTATTTCTCATAGCGGACGACAAGAGCGGTGCATCCTCTCAACACGTCTTGCTCGTCATCCTGTATCGCATCTTCCCGTTATTTATCTCCTGTTGCGCCTCTTATCGACGTGATTGTAGCAACGCTAGACTGTGATGGGAGGGAGAAGATGGGAGGAAAGAATATTGTGTCTGATGGGAGAGATGAATTTATAGTAAAGAATGTGATGGAGCCTATTGCATGGGAGAAGATGGTGTAAGAGTGAAAGGAGGGAAATATATATGATGGAATATATTTATATAGTAATGAACATGATGGGAAGAAAAGTTTGTGGGATTGAGGCGAGAGTACAATAGAAAAATTGGTGTAGAAATATTATATGCACGTATGATGGAAGACAGGAATACAGTGAGAAATATGACGTGTATAGCAACGTAGAAGAGAGTTTAAGAGTGAGATGGGAGGATAGAAATGGTATATACACTCTTAAAAATCCCGGGTCAGACTGACTCGGAAAAGAAATCCGTTGGGGGCACACCCGGAAAGGGGTCAATTTTAACCAAATTCCGGGTCAAGGTTGGCCAAAATATGAGTCAAACTGACTTGGATTTTGGTCAAACTTGACCCGGAATTTCCGGGTGTGCCCCCAACGGATCCTTTCTCCGAGTCAGACTGACCCGGAATTTTTAAGAGTGTATGATGGGAGAAATTAATATAGCAAGGAATATGAAGAATTGTATGTCAAGGGAGAAGATAGTGAAAAAGGTGAGGTGGAGTCTGGAGAGTAGAAATATTACGTATGATGGGAGAGATGAAGGAACATGATGGCGTGTATACTGGGAAGCAAAGACTGCGGGAGCGAGAGGAGGGTACAAGAAAAATATTGAAGATAATAATATTATGTTTGATGGGACAGATGAATATAGTAATGAATATGATGGCGTGTACACTGGGAAGCAAAGACTCTAGGAGTGAGAGGAGGGTTCGAGAGAATTATGGGGGATAGAAATAATCATATTCCTGCATGATGGGGAGATGTATTGCGAAAAACATTACGAAGTGTATATTACGAAACAAAGATTGCGGGAGTGAGAGTATGGTTCAAGATGTGAGAGATACATATATCAAGGAACGTGATGAAGTGCATTTCGGGAAGGAAAGTGGGAGTGGGAGTGAGATACGGTACAAGTTAAAAAATAGGGGTAGGGGATAGAAATTTATATGATGTGAGAGATAAATATTGCAATGAATATGATGAAGTGTACATTAGGAAGCACAGATTGTGGGAGTGAGAAAAAAGTACAAGAGAATTTTGTTTTATGTATGATGGGAGTGATGTATAGAGTATAGATGAGGTATATATTAGGAAGCATGACTTTTCGAGGGAGAAGGGAGTACAGGAGTAATATGGGAAAGTTTGTAAGATGGGAGATATTAATATAGCAAGGAACATGATAACGTAAAAATAAGGAAGCAAATTGTGTTTTAGAGAGAAGAGGGTACAAGAAAACGATGGGAGAGATGTAAGCAGAAAGGAATGTATGTTTAGGGAAACAAATAAGAGTAAAGGGAATTGAACATACTAATAAGTTATGCCTCTGCCAGAAAGAAACCAAAGAAGACAATTTCAAAATTAACATAAATAGTGAAAATAAATCATATGATTTCTAGTCAGCTCCTTTGTCGGAGGTGTACGATAAGTCATGATATTCATTTCACACATCGTGAAAATATATAGTACTTTTGACAATATGACTATGATTCCATATCGTAACCGTTTCAATTAATAGTGTTTGTTGTTTTATGGTTAAAAGAGAAATCGCTAAATTTTGTGCACGAATTAAGGGATATTGACAGTGCTTTTAAATTACACTTGTTAGTAGGAAAAGCTCATCATCGTTATTTTTATCCACGTTTTCTTAATTTCTTTTCTTTTCTTTTCTTCTGTTTGCTTTTTCTTTTCAGATGCTGCGTCGGATTACAAGAAATAATGATGCCGAGAATGGATACTCTCTAACTTTCTAGGAACTTAAAAAACAGAAACCACCGAATATATGCAAATTATATACTTGGCTATCTATGACGTCAGAGCTTTACCTCACCAAGAAGTAAGAAGCGATAATGTATAAAGATGTGAATAGCATGCAGAGCGTGTAACAAGTGGAAACCTACATTTAATGTCTTGTGTCCCGAAAGTAAAGAAGGTGTCATAAATATGATACCAACACATGATAAGATATCATTTTGTTACTCTCTTAATGCCACGGAGCTAATTCCCATCTTTGATATAGGGACCACTCCTTTAATTGAGGTCTAAATTTCGGAGCTCAAATTTTGAGAGATTAGAAAAAATCCATCCTTTTGGAGCTAAATTTTCACTTTTTTAAAATTTAGTTCCAAAATTAAGTTCCATTAGGAGTGGCACCAATCACAATGGGTACTAACTCCGTGACATTTATAGAGTATGCTGGTGATTTAAATGTATCTGTTTCTGGTCACGGATGGCTGCATACAAACTATGTTTGGTAAAACATGTCAAAATTGGGCCGTTTTATGTTTGAGAAATTGGGAATGGAATCTGGATTTCCATTTTGATTAACTCACGTTGTACCCTGCGAACGAACGATCACACGCAAGTACAGGGTTTTGTATGATATTGTAATCTACATGTATTATCCACACATTTGGATCTGGCGTGATGTGTACCTTCAACGAAAAGTGTCCACTTCATGATGAGAGAAAGTACGAGCTGACCCGGAAGTGATCCCCTCCGCTGAGGGTCAAGGCGATCTGTCTACTCAGGGCACTTTACACACAGGGGCAGATCCAATAAGTGTTTACCTTTGTGGAAAATCCTTCGTACTAGCACGTTTTCGGAGGAGGATCAAGAATCTCCAGTTGGCATTCGAGTATCAAATTCATAACTTTAAGTAAAAATGAGAACAACGATGTATGTAACTTGATATTATGTTTGGCGCTGGTGTAATCGAAAAAGAGTTTACGGTCTTCCATACTTAAAATCCATACATCTGGGCATAAGGATTTGGAAGCGTGTGATAAACTATGTTGCCCTTAATGGTTACTACGCGTGGATATTGTCAAAACCATCTTCCGCCGACTGTTTATAAACACCAGTTTTCTTTTTATATGATATGTAGATTTTGTCCAAAACCTTAAGTAAGCCAATTGTTTGGAAACACCAGTTTACTTTTTATTTGGTATGTAGATTTTGTCAAATCCATATTCCGCCAACTGCGGTATTTGGCAACACCAGCTGAATAAACAAGATAAGGTTATTCGAATTGAGGGAAGTAAAATCAACGGCAGCGCATACTGATGCTTCAAACGTTAACTGCAAAAGGTAAATATATATGTATAAAAATTCGACTGTATAGCAATACGTCGATAAAAACAGGGGAATTCCCTTTTTTTCAAGGGTTTGAATTGACCCAAAGTCTAGGACAATTAATTGAGGGTACTATCAATGTAATGACTGGTCGCAGATGGCGCTTTTTACATCTAATTCGTATGTTTGTCACTGTGATCGTGGGACTCGACAATTTCCTATTTCTTTCAAGCTCCGAGATTCTGAAAATCCCATAGAATTAACACAGGACACATCCGGTTCCCGTAACCAACGGCTTATAGGGCAAAATGTCAAAGGTCACACAAAGTATTCCCTTTTGTTATTTTATAAGGAAAGTATCGCAATAATAATAACTTTATAGACATTGTAGAATAATCAATCTTTTTAATTAACAATTTCGCGGCCATTGCTACCTTTACAAGCTAAAAATAACGTTGCTGAAAGTATTTATTTTGAACATGCGCAGTAGGCGGGAAGAGCGTTATCTACAACAAAGTGTTGAATTTGTAATAAGTCCAATACTAATGACAAATATACTGTAAACGACGCTTAAAAAAATTATATGAACACCAATGCCAATATTTGAATAGTGTGAAAATATATTATTTTCTAAATTTAACGAAGACAACATTATTGCAAAATGCATTGAAATCATCCTTACATTAGTATCCGATACAAATACAAAATCACAATTGTTTGATTCCCTACGTACATACAGATATTTGAACTATGTTTGATTTTTTTTTTGCAAATCAGCCGCGAATCTTATTTACATAATCATCTCGAATTTTTTTTGCTAATAATTTCTGCCTTGCAAAAATGACGTTATCATTGAATTCAAATTGATAGTATGTGATACATGTGGTATTAACAGTCGTCGTCGTCGTCGTTGTCGTCGTCGCAGTAGTAGTAGTAACAGCAGCGTTATATCATTAGTATTAGTAGTAGCACATGGTTGCATTATATATATTATTATCGTCATTGTCGTCGTTGTTGGTGATGTTTTTCGTCATTCAAACAAGACATAAATGTATTGCTATTCCAAGAAGACGTAATAGGCAAAGTAAAAGACAAAGAAAATAGATACCCAAAAGTGCAAGATATTGGAAAAAGAATATCTGACAAACACACGACTTCCTTCTATGAATCAGAGTATATTTACATTCGATTTCGTTCGTACATGTTTTTTGACAACGTGTTTGCAGTCCGGATGTTTTATTAGCAAATATGTGCTGCGAAGCGTGGGCTTTCAAGTGTTTGCGATAAACGTGCAGCTTCGAATGTTGTGTGTTAACCTCCTTTTGTCGTTATTCAAGCAGACATTTATGAAAGCACGATGCATTTCTAATATTTAACATCAGCTGTATAAACCACGGTCCCGTACCAGATTAGGTGATATTTAAACGAAGAATTCACATGCTTCAAGAAAAAAGCACACAAAAATGGATGGATGCACATTTTGCTGACTATATTGCATTTCTTATCTGACACACATCTGTAGAAAACGTATAAACAGTATCCTCGTACCAAATAAGGCGATTTCTTAAGTATAAAAAAATACAGAAAAGTAAATGTCAAATTTGTCATTGCCTCATTTTTTTTTACTTCAGATATGATTGAACGAAATTCATCTCACACGATTCTACAAATTAACAAATAATCTTACAGTACAAATATTTGTTTTGCCCCTTAATGTTTCCATATGATTATAATATTTTAAAAGTATTTCGATGTTGACATTTTGGTAATATTACGTCGTGAAAATACAACTCACATTGGTCTCTGGTATGCATGTTATTATGTCTTCAGAACAACCATAACCGTTACTATAGAAAAATTAGATAATACTTACCCTTTTAAAAATAAAACATAGTTTTAGTTTTACCATGGTTTGAGCTAATTTACCATGTTACCACGGTATAGCCATGGTAAAACCACGATTTTACCATACCATGGAAAATTGGGTCAAAACCATCGTAAACTATATTACCATGGTATTACCATGGTTTACCATGGTTTATTTCTATAAGGGCATATAATATGTGACCTTACATTTACATTTACGAATAATGTGTCGATTCGTAGAAAATGTTATTTATGTGTATCTTCCGTGCTCACTCACTTTCGGTGTAACGTAGTGTGAAGAATGATTTTTTTTTTAATCCATGCTTTATTTTCTTATATGTGTTAGTGATATCACTATTTCATAGTCATGATAGTAGGCTTTCCAATCTAGTGCGTTTCACGATGTTTCATAAAATAAGCCATGATTTCAAACTTTCGTTGTTTTGAATTCCGGACCACTTACGTCAGAACGATAGAACTGTTTGTTTTGGCAGTTTGTTTTAATATATGGCCTGACAATGCATCACGGAAGTTTAAAAAAAAATGTACCCTTTTCAGAAACTTTTCATAAAAGCCGAGTAGCAGCAAAGATTTTTTTACTATATGTCACAGATTTGTGTACCATGTCGACCCTTTTATCACAGGATGAAAGACAAGGGAATATGTCTTATAACATGATACAGACCGTATAATTAAATGCATCTACAGAGCGTATGAAAAGGTAATCCGTGTTCACAAGGATATTATTTGCAATTCTTTCATTGTAAGGATTCCAAGTACCGTATAATATCCATAAAGATCAATCTTATTTCTTTTCGATGATAGCTAACTTGCATCACTTGCATGACCGAGTACTTCACTTTTGACGAGAACAATGTCAAATCACACTTTTGGCAAGTTTAGTAAATGAATAAAAGACTGACGATTGTGATGACATGGGTTCATGGTCTAAATATGAGAGGGAATTTCACATGTTATACATGTTATTGAAATTTTAACCAAACCTGCAAAAGTATGATTTGACAAAAGTATGATTTGTTCCCTCCAAGAGCAATGTACTCGGTCATGCATGACACCAGTAATGCAAGTGAGGTATATCGTTGAAAAGAAAAAAGTTTCTTTCTTCTGGATAATATTCTTATACTTGTTTATATATAAACAGCATAAATGACCCAGGCAGGAAGAATAACCATCTATAGATGGATTGCCTTTTTCATACGCACTGTATGATTATGGGATGTTGTGCTATCACATCTGAATACAAAATAATTGTACATTCTTGTACATAATATATTTGTAAATAATTCTCGTCTGTTCCTAACTTTCGAGGTGCCCTTTTTGTATTTGTAAAGAACATAATGTATGAACTATTGTTCTGCCGTATATCATGTATTGTATTTTCTACTACGTGTAAGGCTAATTATCGTGTATTATATCAGTACTAAAAAAAAAGCTGGACTTACGTTTCTTTCAAACGCTGTCTATACACAAGTTGTTTTGAGTCCATTCAATTGGAACTGGCCGAGTACATTATTGTGTAATTAATCATGGGTTTGGTATTTGAAAATCTAATTTGTAAATGCTGTAAAAAATTCTTCAACATGCCTGTCATTGTCATCGATGTATTCGTATTTTTTCAGTTCCATTTTATGTGTTTTGTCCCATTTATTAATGGTTGGTGTCATTTTGTACCTGTATGGTGTGTGTTTGTATATTATGTGTGTATTATTGGTTCTTGGGTTTTTTGCGGATGCGTCCCATTGTTTTTCTGATTTTGATTTACCTTTCATTAAATGACATGTATGGAATTAGTGTTTATGTTTTCTGGATCGTGTCCGTCACAAGCATTTGATCACTTAGTAATGAGATAACGCCTTCTTCTGCGGTTAAAAAATACTTACAAAAATGGTGTATTGTATTATATGTACCGTATAGTTACTTGTTCATTTTATTGCATATTATGATAATGAAAATAAGTTTAATTACCAAAAAAAAAATAGTCTGTGTGCATAGTGCTGAATGTTATCAAACCATTCCAAATCAATGTGGTGTAGCCAGATTCTCGTGCGGGGGGCGGGGGGGGTCGTAACTTACAATGAAGTGCACACTACGAGGGCCTAACGTGAGAGCCGCTTTAGTTCCTGTGACATCCACGGGCAGCCTGTTGCGGCACAAATTGTCGCCGCGTCACAAATTGCAGCCTGAGGTACCCGTCCTGGTGCAGGGGCGAGCCCCTCGGAACTTACAATTAGAGCCCTAAAATTGCTGTATTTCAAAGTAGTTCCTCTTTTTGTGTGTAAATAAACACAAATGTACATCATATTTATTGTAGTTTGAAAAAGAAAGGTTCACCTCATAGAGGGCATGGTATTGCTTATTGCTCAGCTGGTACTGGGCAGACACGACATAGAGTACCGACAGGGGCGTCGATCCATTTTCCGGTTGGGGGGGGGGAGTGGAAGAAATGTCAAATTTTAAAGTAATTTTATGCTAAGTTTAAAGATTAAGTGGTGTTTTCCCGTGCTTTTTAAACACATCCTTGCAATACATATGAATTTTTCAAGTTGTCAAAATTATGGGGAGGGGGAATCGATATGATTGCCCCCCCCCCATATTTTCATTGGCGTGGGGACTGCCCCCACCCCCTTGCCACCCCAGGATCGACACGATAGAGTACCGAAGTGTGACATCACTCTGGTTCAGGAAATGTGTGTGGACAATGGCTGGACATGGTACACCTTGTCGCACATGGTTGTAGTACACCAATAAACATGTTAGGAAAGTCGCAATTGCACCGTGTCAGCGTTTATCTCTTGCATTGTGCTATATTTCTGAAGTAATTTGACACTATCACTTCGATATTTTGAAGTTTATATTGATAATTTCTTTGTTATTCACAACTCGTTATTGTAAAGCACGAAGATAAATATATGAATGTCAAATACAGTGGGCCCCTATATGTATAATACAGGAGCGGATCTACCTTTTTGCTAAGGGGGGGGGGGTGACCTAGGGGCGTCGATCCATTTTTCGGATGGGGAGGGGAAGCGAAATATGTCAATTTTTGACGCACTCCACAATACAGAATTTTGCACACGAATCGCGTCGAAAAATGGAAAATTGTGTATGTTTTATACTTTTTTATGCTAATGGTTTTAAAATGCTTTTCATTGCATTTTAAACATGATTGCGTTTTTCTGTGCAGCCCAAGGGTGGTTAAACCCTTAACCCACCCCCTCCCGTAGATCCGCCACTGTAATATGCAGCTCCTTGTCAATATCGTAATCTTGTCATAAGTGAAAACAAGGCAACTTGTTGACGGGCTAATACGTAATCAACAGATTCGCATATACAGTGCGGTCTAAAAAAAAAGAGGTACAGTACACTAAACTTATCATTTTCCCCGTCATTACACAAATAACTAATTTTCCATTAATCTGATAGCGTGTTCTTTCCAGAGCAATACAACACTTAGATCGTCAATTTTTGAGTAGTTTTCATTTTAGAGGCAATTTTACAAAGCAGTGCATTTCAGCTTTTAACGGTAAAGCGGTAATGGGGCGTCCTAATAATTGATGGCGTCCTTTAGACATTACACGTAAACGGACACGCGCATACCAAATTTGCAATAGTAAAAAAAAAATGATCTTAATATCATTCCACTCACGAAAAACTAATTTATCAGATGAACCAAACAAAGATGAGCAATTAATTTGGGAAATAACCATAAATGTAACTGTGCGTTGTTCTGGGCCACTCTGCAAATATTATGTCGGCCTACAGAATCTCCTCATATATAGATTCAAATATTACCGCTGTTTTAGTAGTAATGTCCGATTTCATTTCTAAATGGAGGACGATTTTTTTTATTACTGATACAAAAAAAAATCATTAAAAGGTGCTAACGCTCCCACAAAAATATGAAAGAAATGAGTTTCAATAATTTAAATGCATTGTAATAGTACTTGAACTTGTCCATTAATATACCAGTAATTATCGCACTTCAATCACAATTACGTTACATCTACCATCATGCGTATTATTTAGTATTACGAATTAATATCACCAACAAATTTTGCATTTCGTTTATCACATTCAACACGAGTTTTACAATAAAGACCTACGTGAAGGTTTATACTTTTTTGATTGAATTATTTTCATATTTTGTTCAAAGAAAATATTTTACCTAGAACTTAAACCGCAATTGTAAACCATGGTCTATGTGCTATCAATTGTTCACAGTAAAGTGATAATGTTAGATTGTTTGATATAACCTGGGAAGTTGTGACATGTATTTGTAAATGTTATAAATTCTGTATATGATGTATATGATGAAAAACACGAACAATTAAATATATTCTTTGGTTTCATTTTATCTTTATTCCATACTTTTTGAATATGGTGTTCATTATATATAGTTTTGTTTGTGTAGTGTGTGTGCGTGGGCATAATGCTTTTATTACTGATGCATTCATGATTTACCACGGGCACGTTTTGTGTGGGGTTCTTGAGTGTCAGAATGTGTAATTGTTTGTTTGTGTGTGTGTGTGTGTGTGTGTGTGTGTGTGTGTGTGTGTGTGTGTGTGTGTGTGTGTGTGTGTGTGTGTGTGTGTGTGTGTGTGTGTTGTGTGTGTGTGTGTGTGTGTGTGTGTGTGTGTGTGTGTAGTGTAAATTGTAAAGTAAATAACACAACCAGCGATTAGAAAATGAGACAGTGAAAATTGAGTCGGTAGTAATATTTCTTATGGTGGGTCTGCATCTTGGTGCATGACAGTAGCGCACATTACATGATATGTCCTATTTTGGGGAAAACTGTCATGACGATAAGTGAGAGTCATATATTTTTTTACTTCACTTTCTTTCTGTGCAATTTCGAAATGACAGATGTAACGAAGTCGGAGCGGCGGTTGAGAAATACATGTGTTGAAAGTTATACACTGTATTTATAGTGCTACATATTTGGGTATAGTCCTATACTGTGACTTCAACGACCAACGCTGTTGTTGTTTTATCATAGAAACATACTACGAGTACAACACAATATAGGCCTGTATTTTGTATTTTGAATTCGCACAAACTGCAAAAATAAAACCACGTTGAAATAACCAAAGAGCTCTTTGAAATAACAGACATAACACATGTTGCCTCGTGAACTACTGGACCTGAGATCTTCGGAGCTATTCGCCTTGAGGCTGACTACTAGTAATTGAATTAGGTGATTTTACGAGCGGTAGCAGATAAGAACTCGTAAATCTTCTGAGAGGATGATTTCTCCTGATTTTTTTTTCTGAATTGGATACAGGTTAAGTCTGTCAGACGTTGGTAGAGGAGAAAAATTTATTTTGATGGTCTACTCAATACGTCTGACAGTCAGACTACCCTTGACCCCATGTGAAGCTCTCGACAGCCAGGGGTTATGCCCATATGTGTTTATTACAGAGAGTGATGTCTATCTGTGGACCAAACAGCCCCACAGGGCGTAAGTCAGGTGTGCTTACTTGACCTTTGACCCCTCATGATCCCTTGACCCCATCAGAACCTCTTGTTAGCCAGGGGCTATTCCAGTTTGTGTTCCAGTTTGTTTTTCTATTCCTCCTGCGGACCAACCTGGTCCACTGGGCTTATGTCAGGTGTACTTATTTGACCTTTTGACCCCTTGTGAAAATCTTGACCAGCAAGGAGAGATTCCCTTGTTTGTGTATGACAGAGAGCAATGTCTTCCTGTAAACTAACCAGACCCACAGTGCATAAGACAGCTGTGCTAACTGACCTTGTGACTCATCATGACCCTTTGACCCCATCAGAAACACTTGTAAGTCAGGGGCTATTCCAATTTGTGTTCATCAAGAAATATACAGAACGATATGTCTTCCTGCCGACCAACGTAGCCAAGTGGGTGTAATTTAGGTGGGCTGATTTGACCTTTTGACCTGCATGACCCCTTGACCCCTTGTGAACTTCTTGACAGCCAGGGGCTATTCCCATGTGTGTTTATCACAGAGAGAGATGTCTTCCTGTAGATCAACCCGGCCCATTAAAAGCAACACAATTTGCATGGGACTATGTAGTCTTCAGTATAACATAACAAGCCAAAACTGAATAAGCAGAAGCCAAATTTAATAATGATTGTTAGTTATTTCCTATAGTTGGCTGCTAATTTGCTTGCCATACACGGGTGGTGGATCATCCTCTTTTCTGTTTTTTTTTTTCTTTTCAATTTGTCAGCAGTGAACAGTCATTTATTTCATGGTTCTCATATCATATGATTATGATTATGATAATATGTATGATTATTGATTATTGATTTTTTTTCTTCCACTAATTGCAGGTCATTCCCAGGGTTTGCCCATGCATCCGACTATCTCTGCAATGCGGGCATGTTGACCATGTCGCTGGCAGATTTCGGACTCTATGACAACGCCTACTTCTTCACCGCTGGCTACAATTCCCCATTCGAGTTGTTCAACAGACATAACGAGGTCTGGTTCGTTGCCATGGATTAAAGAGGGCTGTGAGGACTCAGAGATTCACTGGGGGGGGGGGGATTGGGGGTTCAACATTTTTGTTGGTAAATTTTGAAATTTGAAGACCTGTTTTTCACATGTTATGTTTCCAAAATTTAGTGAGCAAAGTTAACCATTCACAAACATGAAATAATCATCCAAAAGAGTTTTCTAGTATTGTCAGAAATCTCCAAAGATTGTTAGGGAATTGGAGGTGGGGGTGGGGCTTGTCATTACATGTATCATGTCAATATTTCAATATTAAACAACTATTGATTGCTTATTAAGGAAATGATGAAACATTGTTGCAAGTTAGATCTCATTTTTGCGGATGGAAATAATAAGTTTGTAATTTCAAGTGAATGGTTTGTTACAAACTCATTAGATTTAAACTTGACATGAATTCGCCAATTATTAGTTGAAAGATGTTACATGTGCCATGGGAACACTATGAATCGCACATTAGTTGTTTTTTTGAGTAAAAAAAAAGATTGTTCTTCTTGATTTGTGGATTTTTTGGGTGCTCATCACACAATCAAGCTAAAAAAAATCAGGAGATAAAGATTTACTGATTTCTTTACATGTTGCCATCATCACAAAGCATTTGGGCTAAAAAGTCAGCTTTTGTGAAAATAGGGCTCATTGATATTCAATGGAATTCAGTTTCATGAAACCATTCTTGAATTATTATTTTTTATTTGAAAGCAACAGCTGGAGTCTGGAAGTCGGACTGTAGTACAACAATTTGAGCAAAAAGTCTGTATATACAAATTATTTGTTTATATTTCAAGGATAAGATGTAACATAAGAATTCTGAATTTTGAACATTGTATTTTGGTTAAAGTTTTTGAGCTGTATCAAAACTACGCAGAAATGAATGTGGTTGCTTGTATTAAAGGTATTGGCTAACATTTACCACAGTTAAAAAAATCTGAGCTAGATGATTCCCCATGCTACCATTGTCTTTGATAAGGTCTAAAAATGACGCCATGAAAAAATTGTATTTCAAAATGATTATTTAGTGCTTTAAAAAAGTGAAAATCGTAAGTTGATCGGATTCACCTACCCATTTTCTCCCATAGACTTGCTGTGTGTACACCTAGGCTATTTAAACTCGCCCCGCGTTTTAATTGTTTATTCATGCATAACTTGCCATTGGCAGTGTAACTTTCCAAACTTTTTTATTCAAGGGTGTTTATTTGTCCATATGAACACTACTATGTAGTTCAGATATCAAAATTTGACAATTTTTTAAATTGAAGCTCCACAATGTTAGCCTATCTCTTTAAATCCCTTCTTCAAAATGTATGAAAAGAAGCAGTGCAAACTCTTCCAACACATATTAGTTAATTCAATAAATTAATGAGAATATTTATATCAAAATATAGGTAATGTTATGGAACATTTTGGTCTTTCGTTGCTTGTTCTTCATCTTCTTCTTCCTTTTATCTATTTATTTGTTGTGTAGCTACTGTCAATAACTTTGTGTCATAAGAAAGTGTCTAATTTACTTCTTTGTGTGTTTCAACTGTATATGTTGCATAAAAGAGGGAGACAGGGTAAGGAATAGAAAGTAGTATATTGTATTGATCATATGTATTGTATTTTTATACTCTTGTTTGTTGTTACTTTTTGTACCAGTTGTGCATGAGGCTTTAAGTATCTATGTCTATGAGGCTGATTTCAAAGTTTATAGTGCACATATTTTGTTACTAAATTTGATATGATAATACATGTTATGGAAACCTGAATCATTTTAGAAAGATGATTTGTACTTAAGCATTGTACATCATGCAGTGAATTTTTTTCCTATGAACAAGTATTTCGACGCTGGGCTGATAAAACCTTGTATCTCAAATTTTGGTGAAATTACTTTTCTTGATAAATTATGCAACGTAATTCATTTTCTAATAACCACATGAGCATATTATGCATATCATAATTGATTATCAAACATAGTCTAAGTTCAAATAACATAGCCTATGCACATAATTCATTAAAAAAAAATGTGAGCTACATAATCCTCCATGCTCCAAATGTCTTTGATAAGGTCTAAAAATGAAGTCCTGAAAAAAATGCATTTCAAAATGATTATTTAGTGCTTTAAAAAAGTGAAAATCATAAGTTGACCGAATTCACTTGCCCATTTCCTCCCACAGACTTACCGTGTGTGGATCTAGGCTATTTTTTACTTGCCCCGAGTACTAATTGTTTATTCTTTCACATCTTGCCAGTGGCAGCATAAATTTCCAAATTTTTGTATTCTAGGGTGTTTACTTGTCCATTCAAACACTACTATGTAGCTCAGATAGCAAAGTTTGACAGTTTTTAAATTTAAAGCTCCACAA
>JZLH01S0028674.1:28386-56197 GCA_001188425.1 Eucidaris tribuloides | reverse complement strand
TATGGAAAGGTTGTGTTTTGGGGCCGCCTCAGTATCGGTCTCGGTCCGGGTCACCTGTACAAACTCTATATGGTTGTGTTTTGAGGCGGCCTCGGTCTCGGAACCTGTAATCTTAGATACAACACTAAACATAACTACACTTAAGAAAAAAATTACCTCTATGTGGCAAAGGGCCGTCTTACATTACATACACCACTGAAAGAGTTGAGGACAGCCTCGAGGCCAGATCTTGATGGCCTTGGCCTTGGACAGAGTCAAGTATACAAAGTCTACGTGAGAAATAGTTTCCCAGCGGCCTTGTGACTCGGAATGGTCGGCCGCGACTCCATCCCTGACATAAACTTATTATTGTTTGACAAATGATGAAAACTGAATAACAATGTGAAACAATGCCACTCCTAGTTTGAAATACAATTAACAACAAGAAAAACACGCAATTTCTTAACCTATTTATAGTTAAAGGTATTGAGTAAGAGTGCTTGATTGTGCAAAGAAGTAAAATAGAGAAGGTGATTTGTGTATAAAATGCAACATAGATAATGTACATCAAAACAACTACCGTATGTGAAAATATCTTTATGATCTCTTGATCAGAGTTCTCTAACTTCTTAAAAAATTGAAATATAAGCATATATAAATACCTTAAAATAAAAGCATAACAGTAATGCTCCTCGACATAATTTTGAGACATCTTCATAGTGCATGATTTTTCACCCAAATTTGTTGTATTGGCTGGCCTTTATATGCATTTGTTTGTTTAGTTAATGATATCTACTCTTCTGTATTTTGGGGCTCTAACACTCTTACCTAAAACCGCTAAGTTTTATTATTTCACACACTTTAGCACCCTAGGTTTAGCATTTCAGTTTTTCTTTATGTTACATGCCACTTCAAAACATTTACATCCAACATGAAAACAACTAATAAGTTTGGTTAGCAAACATAGATTTCTACAAACAGCAAATAATTTGCATAAATTATTTTCAAATGCTTTAACCATTATGTATGTTTGAATATTACACTCTAGCCATTGTAGCCAATTAACCAGTGTACACTCCTTTGACCAATACCAAGTGTCTCAAAAAAGTTGATAGTCTTAAAAAGTCTCCCAAATTAAAAAAGAGAAATTTTTGGGGAAACTTTCATACACATTGTCTTGTTAATCATATAAAGCCAAAATTTCACCAACAATGTTCCGCATCTTTTCAAGTTTGGAGAGTTTTCAAAACTGCGTACTTTTTTTTTGAGACACATGGTAGTGCTAGAAATGCCTGGAAGCCCCTGGAAAGCATTCTATTAAAGATGGTGCTCCAATATGTTTAAATAAAGTTAGGTACATGTCATTATTCTGCATATTAATTTATTGCAAACATAACAAAACAATGTTGATGTGGAATTATTAGAATATGCATTTTAATCTCACAAAAGCAATGTATAGCAAATTATTCATTGAATTATTATTATTTTTTTAAAAGATTTACCTAGTATACTTCAGATTTTGCTTGTTGAATGATTTCTTTATTTTTACTCTCTTATAAAATTACAAATTGATGGAAATATATGAATGGCAATTAAGGCCAATTAACACACCTTAATCAGAATTTCAAATGTGCCTTTTAATCACTAAAATCAATCACTAGATATCTATGCCACAATAAACCCGTAAAAATGTTTACCCTCACACTTATGGTTAAGTTTAAACTATACACTTTAATCGTAAAAATGTCAATATTGCAGTTGAACGACAATATGTAGCAAGGCTTGGTTTGCATATTAATTTCAAAGATATTTTCTTGTATGAAAAATACAAAAACTGATCACAATGTTTTTGCTGTCAAGCTTATCCTTACTTATTCTCAGTGTATAAAATCGATAAGCAGAGCGTATATCACCATAAAAAGTATGAATAAATATATCCTTTTCATGTATTTCATTATACCAACAACATATGCAACTCAATGCAACAATAACATACTCATTTTGTACATATGCAGATTTGTTAAATTGTTAAAATAATTGTGGGACAATGCTTATGGTTTTTCCTAAATCTCTGCACCTGGCAATGAGTAGTAGTAGTCAAAACCTATTTAACTGCACAACATCTTATGTTTACATTTTTTTTTCATGAAAATATCCAACAGGAATTTGATGGAATAGATTAAACTTGACAATATTAATGAACCCACCAAAATACAGCATAAATCACAATACTCTGCCGTAGGGCATGAAAATTCATTTGATAATGAGATAGTAGTAGTGTCCATTCCAACGTACTCCGTTCGCCTTCGCCATCTGATCCAAATCCAAATTTACAACCAAGGTTTGAAATAATATATCAAACTTGACCATATCCACGACCTGCGCGAAAAACGCTTGATTTGAAATTAGCCGATAACCGGTTATCAGGTGAGTTCACATTATTTCTGTCCAGTTTCTGCAATCCTATTTCTTATTTTAATTGAATCACAAATTAGGACAGTCATCAATTGACCAATCATGAGATCTGATACAAGTCATTTGTCTCTCTCCAAATCAAAGGCAGCCAATTGCATATCTTCTTTCATTCCTTTCTTGGTGAAGTTTATCATCATTTTTCCCACACCCATTTGTTTCTTGACTTTAATCCAAATCAGGACACTCATTAATTGACCAATCAGGCAAGCTGAATATAAAGTCACTGTCTGTTTCCAACTTGAAGGCAGCCAATGGTATATCTTCTTTTATTCTTTTCTTGGTGAATTTTCTCATCATTTTGTCTAATAAATAATCTTAAAACTTTACCAAAACCAATTTGTTTACTTTACTTGAGTTCAAATCAGGACACTCGTTAATGGACCAATCGGGCAAGCGGATATAAGCCATTGTCTGTCACCAACTCGAAGGCAGCTAATGGTATATATTGTCTTATTATTTTTAAAGTTTACCCAAATTTGTTTGGCTGATTGAATCTGGAGCCTGTTGCACAAAACTCTTACCAGAGAAAAAATCATTTCATTTAACCAGATTTTTTTTTCTTGTGGTAAAATCAATGGTATAATTACGTTAACTGGAATTTTCATATTTTACCAGATAGATTTCTCTGGTAAAAGTTTTTTTGGTAAACACTGGTTGTTTAGCTAAGGCACAACCAATCAATCAATCAATCAATCAATCAATCAATCAATCAATCAATCAATCAATCAATCAATCAATCACTAATCAATTTCTCTGGTAAAAGTTTTATGTAACAGGCTCCTTGAATCCAAACCAGGACACTCATCGACTGACCAATCGGGCGAGCTCATATAAGCCGTTCGTCCGTCTCCAGCTCGAAGGCGGCCAATGGCATGCCTCCTTCCATCTCCTCCTTGGCCGGGTTGTACTTGCCCTTCATCTTGCGTGACGTTCGGAGGTACCACCAGGCGCAGAGGAGGAGCACGGCGAGGAGGATGAGGACGACGACCAGGGGTACGATGATGACGGTGGAACTGGTGGCCACCTGCTTGACCTCACATCGGGAGCCTGGACGTCAAAAAAAAAATTACACAGATTGCAAATGAATTTTTTTTGAAAAATGACACAATTTCCATGCTTAAAAAATTAACATTATGTAATTACACTGGTACACGTACAGTATATACGGTAGAAGAAAATGCCATCTGAGAACCTGTTGCAAAATATTGGAGCTGAATATTCTGTTTTACTGGAATGAGAGTGATTGTTAGGCTTTTATTTGAATAATTGTCTCAGATAATGAGACAACATTCTAGCACTGGGTTTTTAACTCGCTGTATCTTTTTAGTGCTGCATCGTAACATTCGGCACCAAAGTTATTATACACTTTAAATCATACTAAACCCTATACCGAATTATTTCATAAATCAACTAGTAAAACCCATTCCTTTTCCAAATAAAGTCTCTAGTCATCATGTTTTCTGACACGTTTTAGTTGGTTATCCTTTCAGATATCAAGTTACATAATCTATTATGGTAACAGTAAGGATGCTGTAACGAAAGCTCAATGTACTGCAATTACACAAAGAGAACTTGCAGCCAACATGTATGTATTCATGTGTGCAATTGAACTGCTTGTTATCTGTGCAGAACACACAAGTTAAAACAATATAAAACCACAAAAATTACCTGTGTATTGGCTGCTGCACCGACACTCATACGCCCCGGCCAGATTCCGACACGTTGCCCCGTTCTGACATGCAGCCACGTTCTCAGTGCACTCGTTGATGTCTTGTGTACACTCCGGTCCCTCGTATCCTGTACCCTCGCAATCGCACACATAACCATTGAGAGTGTCTGTGCATTTTGCCCCATTCATACACGGCTCACTGGCGCACTCGTTGGCTTCCGTCCCACAAAGCGGCCCGACAAAACCGGGAGCGCACTTACATTCAAAGAAGGGTCTGTTGTCGATGCACGTCGCGCCATTCAAACATGGCGTCGACAGGCACTCGTTTATGTTTTCCGTGCAGAACTCGCCGGTGTATCCCGTACCGGTGCAGTGGCACGTATAGGTTCCGTTTTCGTTCAGGCACGCGCCGTTGTTCAGGCAGGCATCCGGCCGCTGACATTCGTTCGACACTGCTTACCGCACAACTGCCCTTCGTAGCCGGTGTCCGTACAATTGCAAACAAACGCATCTGCTCTTGGGGTACAACCTGAAGCGACGATGCACTCAGACCGTTGACATGTTTCATTCTGTTTACATTGAACTAAACTACTTGGCACGGTAGCTTCACACTCGCACGCTCCTACGTAGTCGCACGCACCTCCATTCTTGCATGGATTTTCGGCGCAGCGATTGATGATCGTGTCACACAGGGCGCCACCGTAGCCGAGGGCACATTGGCATTCAAAGCCATTATTTACGTAATCGACACAAGTCGCATTATTCTGACAAAGGTTTAAATTACACGTCCTTTGATCAAGGTCGCAATTGACTCCGGCGAAATGTACCGGACAGGTGCAGTGATAAGCGTTTACGGAATTATTACACATTCCTCCATTGACGCAAGGTGAGCTTACGCATTCATCAATATCCATTTCACAGTGTGTGTCGGTGTATCCGGGAAGACATTCGCAAAGGTAGCCAACGAAGAATTCTTTGCCAGGCGTCAAACTCTCGACACACGAGCCGCCATTTTTACAAGGACTGGATGCACATTCCGGGATGTCGGTTTCGCATAAATAACCAGTGAATCCTTCCCGACAAAGACACGTGAAGTTGACTTCGGGCGTAAGAAGGTCGTGGAAACATGACCCTTCGTTTAAACAAGGATTAACCGCACATTGGTTGATGGGTTCTTCGCAATTGCGGCCCGTGTAGAATCGTGTACACACGCAGTCGTAATCATTTTCGACACGGGTACATGTCGCACCGTGTTCGCATGGATCAGAAAAACATGCATCGTCGTGCTCGCATAATGCTCCGTAGAACCCGTCAGGACATATGCACCAATAGGACGAGCCGTTGCGAAGACACTCCGCACCGTTCGCGCAGTCATGTTGGAAACACGCGTTAAACACCTCGCAGTTCGTACCCTCATAGAAATCAGGGCATGTACAGTTGTATTCTGTATTATTGTAATTCTGAGAACAGGTAGCGCCATTTTGGCACGGCTGCTGCGTACAGAGTCGTTCGTCGATCGTGCAGTTTCGGCCACTGAACCCCGGCTGGCACAAGCAGTAGTAGTCCAACGGAAACACAGGTTGACACTCTAAGGTTGTGAGGGTGCTGCACGGGTGGGTTTCGCAGTAGTTGATTTCGGTGGTGCAAAACTGGTCGGTAAGACCGATTGGACAGGAGCAGGTGTAGTTTAGATGACCATCTATGCAAGTTGATCCTCGTTGGCACAGGTTGTCTGCAGAAAGAGGACAGATGGAGAAAAATAATCTCTTTTATTCATCAAATTAGAATTTGGCCGCCTTGTACTATTTCAAGGGAAATGACATGATTGGCGGTAGTCCTCAACTTCGGGCGAAACTATTCTACAATCAAGTAAACTGTGCAAGGATTCTACTGTAAAAATTTTGTAGTCAAAAGTTGAATCTTGCTAAAAATAACTTCCATCCGTATGTCTTGTGACAGACAAATTTGTTGTGTAGATTTCTATGGGATTAATTTCTCTTGGGGCATGAGAGAAATAAAGTGTTCGTATGTTCATGCTTTATTCTCCTTAAATAAACAAATTGAAGGCAAATCGTCCTAGCCAGGACATACTTTCCAGCTAGTGTATAGACTGCATATCTTTTAACCAGTTTGGTTCCAGAAGAACTGCCCTTCAACAGGCATATTTATTTCGTGTGAATTTGTAATCAGTTTTGTAACTAATATTATTTCCACATGTTACATCAAAATCCTCTCTTAAAAAAAAAATATATATACAACTTCCTTTCATCTATTTGATCACAACCATAAATAAAATGTCATTGCATTCCCATATTTCACTTGTTTTGCGTGGAGTTCGAAAAAGACTTGTCTCCGACACCACAGGTTCCGTGACCAAGGCTGTTACGAAACACATCCTTTCCATACGTTTTTTACAGGTGACTCGGATCGAGATCGAAACGGAGGCCACCAGAAATTGAAGACTGCAGAATAAGAAGTACTGAAGTCACATAATACTACTTTTGAGAAATAAAGGCTCAAAGTTTTCAAATTTGTCTACAGATCACAATTGTTTGAGTTGTACATCCAAACTTGGTGAAGTTAATTGACACAATAAATTAGATGAATATAGGACAAAAACAAACATTGTCACACTTGTCGATTTCCCATAATCAATAATCAATATTGTGGACTTAAGTACTTCTTCTACAAAAAACAAGGGTTTCAGGAAAACAAATGCATTTCTCGAAGAAATGAACGTCAAAAACACTTCATTGTATATATTTTTGGAATGTCCTCTGATATGCAATTTGTCAAATTTGGACGTTCTTTTAAATTTGACCTCATTTGACCTTTGATGGGAAGTGACCAAGCGCAAAATACATGATAAATTATATATTTTCTTAATCCTTGTAATTAGTCGAGTAATTTGAGACACATTTTGAAGAAATTAGACCAAATTAAAAATTTGACCCCGGTTGACCCTTCCCCTGACCCCTACTAGGGAAGGGTCAAATTGTCCAAAATTTTGTCAAAAAATTTTCCGGCATGTAACGACTTCAAAACAATCACTAACTCAATTTCGTCAAAATGTGACTTAAGTACTTCTAATTCTACACTCTTCAATTGGCCTCAGGGTCTGATACAACAACTCTGGACACAACTTACCTATGCAGTCATCCACACTGTTTGCGCAGCCCGCCCCCTCCCACCCATCTCGGCACGGACAGCTAAATGCGTTCCACAGATCGACACAATACGCCGTCTCCTGACACGGATCCGGGTCGCAGACGTCCACCGAGTTGCAGTCCGTCTGGACGTTCAGCTTGTTGACCGTCAGACCGGGCAGGGTGTCGCCGTCGGACATGTAATGGAGGGGCTGACCGTTGAGGGTGGGGTTACGGATACAACCTTGGATGTACATCTCCGGGGTTGAACCTACGGGACAGATGGAAGGGTACGAAATGAGGGTTGCAGATGCTTGATGGTTGAAAGGATTTTTGTGTTGTTTGTATTTTTTTTATTGTCCTATTTAGATTTTAATCATATTTTGTATCATGCAGAAACAACAATGTAATCAAATGAAATAAAATCGAAACTGAATTACTTCAGAGGAACCCCTGGCTACAAAAGTTGAAGCAATGTAGTACTATTACTTCTACTACACCCACTACTACTACTACTGCTATAACCACTACTCCTACTACTACACTACCACAAGTACTACTACCCAAACTCTTCCCCCACTACCACTACTACGGTGACTACTACTACTACTATTACTTCTTCTACTACCACTACTACTACTACAACTACTTTTACTACTAATTCTACTACCATTACTACTACTACTACCATTACTACTACTACTTCTAATATTAGTGCTTCTACTACAACTCCTCTTCCTCCTCCTACTACTACTTCTTCTACTACCACTACTACTAATACTACTACCACTACTACTACTACTACTACCACCCCTATCACTACTACTACTACTACTACTACCACCCCTATCACTACTACTACTACTACTAATTCTACTACCATTACTACTACTACCACTATTGCTACTTCTACTTCTAATACTAGTGCTTCTACTACTCCTACTTCTCTTCCTCCTACTACTACACTTCTACTTCTACTACTACTACTATCACTACTACCACAACCACTACTAGAACTATTACTCCAAGAACTACTTCTACTACGATTAAATCCCACACACTCACCTGGAGTGTTTGTGCCCCCCAGGACCACCTCTGCGATGGGGTTCCTGTCTCCCCCGTGGACAGGGAAGTTTCCCGTCAGGGTGTAGTTGAGGCCGCGGTGATAAACGACGATGTACGACCGGTGACGTTCTACCGACACCGTCTCCCATCCCGCGTCGCTGACGTTACCGGCTAACGGCAGATTGTACAGCTCTGGAAAAAATTTATCACAGACATGTTACAATGAATATCACATTGGATACCATTTGATTTCAATACAACATGCATTCTGCAAAGACCCTAACCCAAGATATTTGGTTCGTAGTCCCCAATGGGTTAACTCTTAACATTTCAGAGGATTTAAACTAGGGCTGAGTCATCCTGTTTAACGAAATTTCCGTTTAAACGGTGCTCTTCAACGGGCGTTTACGGATTAAACAATTTTTTCACGTCGGCAAATCGATGTCAAAAACAAATGACGGGAGTTCGGTCAGTTCGCTTTTTCAGGGTCGGACATTATTAGCGCTGATATTAAGTTTCGTATTACGCTAGAAAGGATCGCGGGGAGTTCGTTTTTTAGGATGAAAAATTGTTAGCGCTGATATTAACTTCTGTATACGCTAGAAAGGATCGCGGGGAGTTCGTTTTTTAGGATGAGTAATTAGTTGCGCTGATATTAACTTCCGTATTACGCTAGAAAGGATTGTCGGCAGTTCGTTTTTTAGGATCAGAAATTATTAGCACTAAAATTAAGTTCCGTATTACTCTAAAAAGAAATTGTGGAGTTTGTTTTTGGATGTCTTGTTTTTGAATACAAAAAAGGGTAAAAATCGTTTACACTTACACAGAAATTTGTAAACGTTTACACCCTCTGACGGGCGTTTAAACGGTAAACGACCGTCATGACTCAGCCCTAATTTAAACCTATATCAGCCATTCCATACTTGTGTCATGCGAGTCACGCATGCTGTGTCTTACGAGTCACATGTCAGGGTATAGATGATTGATTTACTTGATCAAGTATTGGATTCGTTTCCAATATTTTCTCGGTTTTGATCTATACCCTTGTTTACGACTTGTGTGACATGAAACATGCATGACTCGCGTGACATTTACGTGGAATGGCTGATATGGACTTTATGTGTATCATTTGGTGCATATCTGTATCTACAATACATTGAGAGTTAATTTAGACAGACTATCCATTCAGAAGATTTGAGGGAATAAAGATGGGGAAACTGTCCAGTTTAATACAAAACGTAGCTTCATAGCATTTGCTACACAGTTTTGATTCTCCCTTTAATTCCTAACACAAGAACTAGCTCTCGACTTTGTATCTTTGAGGTTGCTTTCTTCCACTTCCTGATAATGGCTTATGTTTTGGACCAATCTTCTGAGCAGTATTTTGAATTGGTTTGCTTCGTCCATCCGAGACATACTATATTCCAAATTAAAGCTCAGATTCTCTTCTTTAACCACTTGGGAACGACGGGCTTGTACAGAAGCCCAGTACATTTCACACCCAGAAGCAATTTTCTTCATTTATACAGATTATAATGTGTACAAAAAGGGATATACCCATTTTTATGCAATACAACCTTAGTTTGAGTGAAAAAGGTAAACATATCTCTGAAGTTCTGTGGCAGCCAGTCGTCTTGGAATGTGCCAAGTACTGGGCTTCTGTGCAAGCCCGTCGTCCCCAAGGGGTTAAAGATGTTAATCACAATATCTTATTTTTCCAACTTATAGTGCATTTTGTGGTTTCAAAATGAGGAAGCGCTGTGGACAAACATGACAATGACCACTCCATCCACCCCACCTGCTTCAAAGTAGGCCTGTAGGCTGAGCTGACCATCTATGAGGATCAGGGCCATATCATCCACCGTGGCGTCCAATAGACTATACATTCGCGCCATGAAGATGATCCCCGATTGGTCGCGGGTCCGGAACTCCACCGAGAAGCGGTCCCCGAACGGGATGAGGCGGGTGTCTATCACCAGTCGCGAGTAGCTGGTCTCACCGTCGTAGGTCGAGGCACTCGCTGGAATGGGGGGGGGGGGGGGATGAAAACAAATGATAGAAATTGTAATCTCAGTAAAGGTATACATGTACCGGTATGCAAATGCTCTTTACAAAGGACTACCCATTTTAATGAGTTTGTTTGAAATACAAGGCCACATTTTAAAAGGCCATTGCACCAACAAGAACACAACAGTGTAAACATGAACAGGTAGTAGAAATGGTAACTTGAGCAAAGGTAATGTGCAGGTCATGGATTTTTGACAATGGATTGAAGTAATTTTTACTTTTTTCTTATACATGGAAAGAATTCATTTTAAAAGGCCCATTTCAAGATATGTGTTGGCTATAATCCAAAACCAGTGTTGCCAAACTCAGTGAATCAATTTGTGTGAGACTCTCATAGGCCAATGATATAATTGAGGGGTCCAAATACACGAGGTCAATAGAAATGAAATGAAATGAATGAAAAATCAAACATGGGTCACTTACCATTGAAAGGCACTGTATGGTTTTGGAAAAAAAAAAAAACCCAGACATTGATTTTATTTTAAGGTTGATCAAAACCCAACACTACATCATAAACTCACTCACCTTCAGTGCAGTCTGGCTCCAGGTAGTCCGGCGTGCACCGGCACGAATACGCCTCCCAGCTGGACACGCACTCCCCTGCGTTGTGGCAGGGGGAGGGGAAACAGTTCCCCTCCCTGGGGCAGCCCGGCGAGGCCTGGTCGAGGGTCTCGCGGGCCGAGAGGGGCATGGCCTTTTGGAGCTGAATCACCTGACCACCGACGGACACATCTCTGATGCAACCCGTGAAGCTAGGGAGGATGGATGATAAAGACCAAAGTTAAAGCCCGAGTGTAGTTTTGGTAAATGCATAAAAATGAAATTCTTTTCAATTATGTTTTTTAGATACACCTATATGATCTTTGAATACCCTTAAAATTGCTTTGCTCTGAAACTTGCAAAATTTTTGATAAATTACTCAAAATGTAAAATATCGGGGGGGGGGGGGAGGGGGGGAGGGGGGAGGGGGGGAGATTTTCCTATAGGTAATGTACATACTGCTAGATGCTCTCCTTTAATTTAAACATCATAATTTGTTACTACTGTATAAACAATTTTCAGTAGGTATGATGTTGTTTTCTGATGTATGGGGTGACAATAGAATACTTTGTGACAGATTGACCAAAAAATTGTCTGATCGACCAAAATTGTACTTAGGGTTTAACAATGACCACAATTTAAAAACTGTGGCTACATAATCCTCCATGTCTTTGATAAGACATAAAAATGAGACCTTGAAAAAAATTGTATTACAAAATGATCATTTAGTGATTTAAAAAGGTGAAAATCTATGAGTACTCAGGTCGACCGAATTTACCTTACCCATTTTCTCCCATAGACTTACTGTGTGTAGATCTAGGTTATTTGATACTCCACTGCAGTACCGATTGCTTATTCATGCATATCTTGCCAGTGGCAGCATGACTTTCCAAAGTTTTGTATTCCAGGATGTTTATTTGTCCATTGAAGAACTACTATGTAGCTCAGATATCAAAGTTTGACAAATTTTTAAATTGAAGCTCCAGAATGTTGACTTGTGTCTTTAAAGATTGTGTCAGGGAATCTCTTTTGCATGCCTATACATTAAGATTGTTTAAATACAATGGCATTTTGAAGAAAATGCCATCTGGGAACATCAGCAAAATATAGGAGCTAGAAACTCGGTTTGAGCAGAATTATAGTGACCGTTAGACTCTGATCTGACTGTTTTTCTCGCGAGGTAAAAATTCCTATCATACAACATTCACAAAACGGCTACTGTTTTTCTTTCGCATTTTATTCAAATTCTAGGTAATAAATGACCCCCAAATTTCACAGACATGCCTTTCATCAGTAACCTAAAGGTATGGGTTATCTATTCCTGGTCTGCGGGGATGTTTGCAAATGAGATCCACTGCCTTTAAAATGTGAACATGCAATTGAATTTCAATAAATGCAAAATATATAATGTATGTTTATTTCTTTTATCTACTGTTGTACAAATACATAACCTTAATTTTACCTAATAATTTTACATATACATTTTTTTTTGAACTGGTAATGTGTAGAATTTTGATATCAGAATCACTATGGATCTTTAATAAATATTTAACTTACAAAAATTAGAGTTTACATTATTTTCTTTCTTTAAACATATTCCACTTTCTAATGAGTTAAATTGTGCAGTTACCATCCACATCATATTTCCAAAAAGTACATCTCAGAAGCACACAGTGCATGCAAAAATAGAGAGACAGAGTATGATATTTTTAAAAGCCCGACAACAGCTTTGAGATACTCAAGACTCAAGGCGCATACATGTAAGCCCATTTCCTACAACTCACAAAAGTGCATACACAATAATACCTTGGTGCTTGAAACCCCTAAGCTGTAGCAAAAATTTCACTGCATTACACCAAAGTTATAAAAATCTTTACCTATCTGTTGTCTGCAAGGTATCTTGAAATGGAACGAATGGACCTGCCGTGTGGAGTTCACCAAACAGCACGGGCATCTGGAGTTCGACGGACGGGGGCGCCAGAATGGTACCCCGATACGTTTCTCTCGTCTCCACGTGAGTGACTGCAAATGATAGCATGAGATGGGGTTACATTTTATAGGGTAGCAAATCATCAGAGAAGGGAAGAAAGTATGTGAGAATGTGGCACTACAGACCAAATGAAATGGGGCCTCTACTACTATATCACACAAATATTTTTGTGGCAGTTTTATTTTTTACAAATTTTGTAATTAAATTACCGTGACAATTTTCATTTTTCTTCATGGTGTATGTGTAGAAAGTTATAACTGTTTGAAGTTGATGCAACTATCTAAAGGTTACTCAATGCAAACCTGTCACAAATGCCTCAATTCTTCCCTATCGCATATAGCTACTCGAATCTGAACGTAATGTGGCTCAGCCCTCTAATTTTATTGACCCTTTATTTTTTGGGAAATAAACTTCCAGAGTTTGAGCAGCGTGATACACAATATGAATGCTAAAATACTTGATGATTCGTTGTTAAAATCTTTCTTATAATCTTGCGAATAATATTTTTTTCAAGTCGTTCTTTATATAAAACCCTTCCATTGTAGCATGAACGGGGAGCACGGCAGTCCTCACACACCGCGGGCGTTTTGCCGATTGTTGTGCGTGGTTTCTCTCTAATGGGGTAAACATTCGCGGCTTTCCTGGCGAGAGTTACGAGTTCATTCCTTAGTTTACCGGTCGTAGGAACATTTCTTCTACTAAGAAAGTCCTTTAATTGTGACACAGACATTCTCCAAAATTGTTCATCAGGTCAATCCATGTCTGCTCGGGTATAAGATATTGATATTACGAATTTGAAGAGGTTCGAAATGACATGTTTTGTGCGTTTGACTGTACGATTTACCGGAACCGGAAGTACACATCCCAAGAGCAATCGATCAGATATCGGTATCACGAGGTGATATCGCTTGATATCGGCTATATGCGATAGGGAGAATTCAACAAAGACCACGTTCATGATTTGCAAAGCAATCCATTTTGGCTCAGATTTGACCCAGATTGGTAGTCTTTGTTTCAGACACTGGATGTTGCTTTCACGCACTAATTTTTAATTTGGTAGATTCCAAACATAGCAAAGATTGAATGACAATCAATGAACTGCCCCAGTGTCAGTTTTTCACCTTGTAAGCTTTGATCAGCAGGTATTCAGCTTTCACGAGATGATACATGAATTTGCTCTGGCAGTCACACTAGATTTAAAGGCAAGGTTCACTCTGACATCAAGTTGGTTTTAATAAAAGCAGAACAATGAGAGATACATACTAATGAAAGTTTGGTGAAAATCCACCAAAGAATAACAGAGTTATGAGGTTTCAAAGTTTTAAATTTGTGACGTCACCTGCGAGCTGCTCCCCATATGTCATGTGATATAAATTCCATAAAAGTGCTGTTTTCTCAGAAATTGGAAAATGATTTTACCTGTGCATTCAATAATATTATCAGAACCATTATTTCATATATGCTTCTATGAAAAAAAACCCATTCAGTTATCATGAACCATTAAAAAATGGCAATTTATGGAATTCATATTACATGATATATTGGGAGCTGCTCGCATGTGACGTCACAAATTTAAAACTTTGAAACCTCATAACTCTGTTATTCTTTGGTGGATTTTCGCCAAACTTTCATTTATATGTTTCTCTCATTGCTCTGCTTTTATTAAAACCAACTTGATGTCAGGGTGAACCTTGCCTTTAACAGTCATGTTAACTTCAACTTCAGTAAGTAACGAGTCGCGACATTGCTTGATCTATATGTTTTGAATTTTATCAGCGTTTATTTTCAGGAAAACCTGGCTTTTCAGCTCCACAGCTTTTGTGGGCAGTGATGATTTATGTGAATCTTGACATTATACATGATTTTTAGCTTATTTTGTAGATAAGTTCATTTTGTGGTTTGCAAATTGTCCCTCGGATAGGACGTACAGCGGGAGGTCCAGTGTTGAGACAGAAATACCTCAGCACATAAAAGAACCCACGCACTTCATTGAAAAGTGAAGGGTGAAAACCTGGTGTTGTGGTCACATATCCACATGCTTTATTGGTTCTTGGGGCTGGATGGCTATGGGTAATAGTGATTCAGTTCCCTTTTCTAGTCCCTGTCATCTGTAATGATGACAAATCCACAATAATGAACAGTAATCTTTAAGAGTTAATGAATAAAAGTGTGTTACTGACCTTCTGTGATCAGCTGTAGTTGTTCTGCGACGCTAATCTCCACCCTGTACCAGTCCCCATTACCCAGGTTGATGCCCACTCTGCTGGACAGGACCCCTCCCAGTCTCAGCAACTCCACATTGATGGAGTTATTGCCCAAGAGGGTGATGGTCAATCCAGATTCCTGGTAAAATAGGAATAATCAGAACAAAAGACAGTGATAATTGTGTTGTTGCAAATATAGAAAAAGTGTTTTTCCTGATTTTTAGGTGTAGTAGACAGTAGATGATCAATACTACTACTACTACTACTACTACCACTACTACTACTTCTTTTTCTCCTCCTTCTCCTCCTCCTCGTGCACCTAGTTGTTTTTATTCCTTTTAATGTCTTTCTTCCTATTATTTTTTTCATTTGGGCAATTCCGCGAAAAATGTTACCCGAGCTCTAAATCATGAAATCTGTAATAATTCCAAAAATATATGTGCTACAGTGATAAATTTAGTATCACACAATAGAACTCACCGAACTCTTTAATTGGAATGGTATTTGAATACATTTGAAGTATATTTAGACATAATTTTCTTCAAAAAACCCATTTTCTTGAAAAATGCACAATCTTTGAGTCTCATTATTTCACATTCAACAGCACTTCAGAATTGATTTATAGTAGTTTATATTTAAGAAAGAACAAAAATGACTAATATTAGCTTTACATTGGTTATCAAATACTTTGAAGTATAAATATAAGGACCTAAAAAAGTGGTCCGAGGTGTAATGTCCGTAACATTAAAAATGTAATGTCCGTAACGCAACATTTATGGTCCTGTATGGGATATACAGAATCTGTTGTACCTAATTGTCATCCTACAACTTAAACAGGTCCTCAGCACCCATTTCACAAGAAAATTGGCTTCACTTCATGCTTAAGCTCACAAAATCTTTGACAAATGCATTGGTAGGTGAAAAGTCATGTCCAAAAAATGTAATGTCCGTAACGGCAAGCCTTATGTGTGATAACTACCAAACGATAAATAGAAACTAATTCAAATTTAAAGTGTTAACACTTCAGGGTGACTTGTTTGAGATTACCACAAATAGGTTCAGAATGTTAATGATGGTTTCTAGAAATAAGCCCCCAAAGTTGCAAAAAATTGTCTGAATGTAATGTCCGTAACGCTGGAACTGCCCATTTTTGTTTTACTTATTGTTCTTGTTGTAGTTCTTCTTTCACCTTCTTGTTCTTTTACTTTTTCAATTGTATGAAGCCCTCAATTACAAATACACCTTACAAAAACACAAAATAAATGCTACGCTTCAAACCACTTAAGGGAAAAAGCAGAATCAGAGGGTTTGCATTTATAACAAACGTAAAACAAAAGTTTATGCAAAATGAATATTGTGGGTTTTAATCTGTTAAACTGTTTCTTCTATAATCCTAACTGGGAACATGTCATAACAAATCATCTCGAGTCAACTTATCAAAATTTCAATCAAAAAATTTTGTTTCCAAAAGTTCACCCACCATATAAAAGATCAGACCAGGATCTGGCTTTCCAACGGAGAACGAGAATGCAATCCTGTTGATGATCGTGTCGGGGGGCAGGCCAGAGGCCCCCGCCCCGAAGTGCAGATACTGATTCCGACCGAAGCTGGCCAATGTCTGGATCTCGCAGTCGGTGCCCTCGAAGCCGAGGGTGCAGGAGCACTCATACGTCGTCCAGAGATCCACGCAGGTGGCCTCGTTTTGACAGGGGGAGCTCTGGCAGGGGGTGTACACAATGCATCCCGGGGTGGGGTTCAGTGTGGTGTTGGAGAGGTCGGTGATGGGGGGCACACTCAGGCTGTGGAGCTGGTTGTTGATGGTGAAATTCTGTTGTAACAGAAAAAAAAATCAGACAAAAGAGGGAACAGTTACATGCAACTATTTAAGGCCTCAGTCACATTTGACTGCGGACACCGTACGATAACTTTAGCTACGATGTATCGTATGATTTTGGGGGCATCGCAGATGGCTACGGTTTACGACGTTTGTGTTCAAATTATCTACGAGCATTGTGCGATTTCTTGTACGGGCCCTTGAGTTCAAGCAGATGCAGAGGTTGTATGGAGATCGTACAGCTATCGTACAGAGATCGTGCGATATCAGTGTTGTTGCCCTGCAGTCTCCTCAGCCTCTTCACAGATATCTTGCGATATCGTACAGAGATCGTACGATATCGTACAGAGATTGTACAATATCGTACAGAGATCGTACGATATTGTGCAAGGGTTGCAGAGAAATTGTACAGTGATGGTGTAGCCATTGTGTCGAGTCAGCAAGTACCCACTGCATGCTTCATCAGTGTCTAACTCACATTTCTGCACGAGTTTGGAAGGTAAGTCAATAGCCATGCCATATCCTAAACGCGGAAAAGGTAATAAGTCCCCAAAAGACCAAGGACCCCTGAGAGTCCCTGAGAGTTTATCTGTTTATAAATTATTATCTGTCACTACATCAGGGTGCAGATGACAAGGAAACCGAGCAGCTGCAAGAGTTGTCATCAGATGAGGAGTCAGTCGCGACTATCCCCCAAAGCGGTAAAGGTCAGGAAGAGAGCCCACTCTATGATGAAGGTCCTAGTACTTCTACAAGTAGGCCAACAAAAAAGAAGACAACCAAACAACAGCACCAGAAGCCTTCGAGTGAACTCAGCGCCATACTCTCCCAGCTGGTGGAGGATAACCGTAAGAAAGACACACAGCTCGCACAAAATGTAAGACAACGGTTGCACTTTTCCATGATAAAAAACAATAGTCAAGTGCATTGCTCCCATTTTAGCCATACTATTTATGTGAACAACTGAAAAAAATAAAATGTATTGCCTTTTGCAACGATACTTCACTCATATCATGACACTTGTAATAATCATAATACACACTGCTAATCATCTTCAGTGTTGGGTGTCTCGAGACATGTCTCGGTCTCGAGACATGTCTCGAGACAGTGTTTGGGTGTCTCTTGTCTTGTCTCGGTCTCGGACGCTAATTGTCTCGGTCTCGTCTCGGTCTCGACCCGAATTGTCTCGGTCTCGTAGGCCGAGACATTGACAAGACACTAAAAAGCAGCTCAATTTTGATGAGTCACTCTCAGATTCTCACTGCTCTCTGCCTGACATACAGCATAAAATGCACTGAACACAGGATTGAAGAACAAAGACTAGAGATTAAGAGTCGGATACCTTGAAATACAGTCTGTATATTTGTCTCTATTAGTGAACAAAGGTACCAAACTTAACGCACAAAACTATCATTACAAGGTGTTTACCATGCACGTGTATGGACTGTCAATCTCAGAATACTCTAAACAAGCATTCGAGTCTGAAAAGATACCCTTTTAAAGTAAACCTTCTGTTGAATACCCTAAAAAGTATTCAAGTCTGAAAAGATACCCTTTTAAAGTAAACGGTCTGTTGAATACCCTAAACAAGTATTTGTTACGATCAATTCACAACCGAAAAGATGAAACAAAATGATACCAATATTTGATTTAACAAGTATTTATTATATGGGGTATCTCAATAGGTAAGTACTATACGCCTAGAGCCTCTTTCCTTGAATATATTCACGATAAGCATTTCATTAGGTATTTTTTTTCTAATGTTGGGACAATAGAAAATCTTTTGTGAAAAGATTGACAAAATTGTCTAATCGATACCAAATTCGGTACTTAGGTTATACAATGACGACAATTTTAAAACTGTGCTACATAAGCTCCATGTCTTTGCTAAGATATTGAAATGAGACGCTTGAAAATAAAATTGTTATTACAAATGATCATTTAAGTGATTTAAAACAAGTAAATCTGATGAGTACTACAGTCGAACAATTTACCTTACCCATTTCTCCCATAGTTACTATGTGTATGATCTAAGTTATTTGATACTCACTGCAGATACCAATTGCTGATTCAGCATATCTCTGAGCCAGTGCAGCATTGACTGTTCCAAAGATTTGTATTCCAGGCATGTTATTTGCCTCACCAATTATTGGAAAGTACTATATGTAGCCTAGATATCAAAGTTTGACAATTTTTGTAAAATATGAAATCAGAATGTTGACTTGTTGTCTGTTAAACATGTGAACATGCATTGAAATTTCATAAATCAGAATTCATGATGATATGTCTATTTTCTTTTATTCTACCAGTTGTACAAAAAACATAACCCTCAATTTTACCTATAAATTTTAGCATTATAATTTTTTTAAAACTGTAAAGTGTAATTTAGATTAGAATCCACATGATCTTACAAAAATTAGAGTTACATTATTCCTTTCTTTCAACAATATTCCACTTTCTAATAATTAGATTGTGCAGTTACATCCAAATCATATTTCAAAAAATACAATCTTCAGCACACAGTTGCATGCCAAAAATAGAAGACAGAGTAGATATTTTTAAAAGCTTGTCAGAGCTTGAGATACCACATGATGTCAATCGCATACATTAAAGCCCATTCCTACAACTCACAAAGTGCATACACAAATATACTTGGTGCTTGAAACCCCTAGTAGCAAAAAAATTTCACTCATAACACAAAGTTATAAAAATCTTACTATCTGTTGTCTGTAGGTGTATTGAAATGGAACGAAGGCCCTGCGTTTGTGGAATTCACACGAATAGAACGGGCATCTGAGTCCGAATCGACGGGGCGCCAGAATGGTACCTTCCCGATACTCTTCCCTCGTTTCCACATAGTGACTGCAAATGATAGCATGAGATGGATTGACATTTACAGGGTATAGCTAATTACTAGAGAAGGGAAGAAAGTATTGAGAATATGGAACTGAACCGCGCAACATGCCAAATGGGGCTGCTACTACTATATCAAATCCAATTCTTTTGTAGTAGTTTTATTTCTTACAATTCTTGTAATTTAAATTACCAGTTGAGCAATTTTCCATTTTTCTTATCATGGTGTATGTGTAGAAAGTTATATACTGTTTGAAGTTGATGCAACTATCAAAAGGTATCAGATTGCATATCACTGGTCCAGCAAATGCTCGAATTACAACAAATGACCATGTTTCATTGATTATTTTGGCAAAGCATCATTCTTGGTCAGTTTTTTCTGACCAAATTGGTAGTCTTCGTTGAGAACAGAGAGAACAAGCTGATAAGGACTGGGAAAATAGAGCCTTGCACACCCTAAGTTTTTAATTTGCTAATTGCCAAACATAGCAAGATTGAATAAATGCAAGCGCACTGCCCAGTGTCATTTTTCAGCAGCCTGTAATAGCTGCTTGATCACAGGTATTAGTTTTCCAGCAGAGATGATACATTGAATTTCCTGCCTGCAGTCACACTCAATTTAAAGCAAGGTTCACAATCTGACATCATGTTTATTAATAAAAGCAGAACAATGAGATGATACATACTAATGAAAGTTTGGAGATAAATCCAGCAACGAATAACAGAGTTTATTGAGGTTTCAAGGTTTAAAATGGTTGATGACGTACATGCAGCCTGCTCCGCCATATTCATGATATATAAATTCCTATAAAGTGCGCCGTTTCGCTCAGAAAATTGGAAATGCATTTTATCTGCTGCATCAATAATATAATCGAAGCAACCATTTATTTCATATATGCTTCTATGAAACAACCCAATTCAGATAATCATGAACTACATTAAAATGCAATTATGGAATTTCATTAAATAATATTTGGGAGCTGCTCGAATGTTGACGCTACAATTTAAAACTTTGAAACCCTCATAACTCTGTATTCTTTGGTTGATTTCGGCCAAGCTTTCATTTATATTTTCATCTAGCATTGTTACTGCTTCATTAAAACCAACTTGATGTAGGTGAAACTTGTCTTTACAGTGCATGTTAACTATTCAACTTCAGTCAAGTAACGAGTCGGAGACTATTGCTTGATCTATATGCTTTTCGAATTTTTATTAGCGTTTATTTCAGAAAAACCTTGGCTTTTTCAGCTCTCACCAGCTTTGTTGGGCAGTGATGATTTTATGATCTTGAACATATATACATGATATTTAGCTATTTGTATTTGTAGACTAATTCATTTTGTGGTTTTGCAAATTGTCCTGCGGTATAGGACGTACAGCCGGAGTTCCGTGTTGAACAGAAATCCTCAGCTACTAAAAGAACTCCACGCACTCAATTGAAAAGGTAAGGATGAAACGCAGTGGTTATGGGTCACATATTCTTACATGCATATTGGTTCTTGGGGCGATGGCTTACGGTAACAGTGATTTAAGGTTGCGTTTTTGCTAGTCCCTGTCCTCGTGTAATGAGGACAAATCATCACAATAATGAACTAGTAAATCTTAAGAGTTAATGAATAAATGTGTTACTTCCCTTCTTGGCCAGCTGTTAGTTGTTCCTGCGAACGCTGAATCACCTCCACCCGTAATCCATCCCCATTACCAGGTTGATGCCCGCACGCGTCTGGCAGGACCCTCCCAGCCTCAGCACTCCACGTTATTGAGTTATTGCCCAAGAGGGTACTGTCAATCCGAGATTCCTGGAAAAATAGAAAAGCTTAGATAACAAAACACGAATAATCTGATGTTCGTTGCAATATGAAAAAGTGTATTTTCCTGATTTTGGTGTAGGTAGACATAAGTGGAACTACTATCCTAGCTTCACTACTACGACGCCTTTTTCTCCTCTGTCTTCTCCTCCTTGTCGCCGCAGTTGTTTTTATTCTTTAATGTCTTTCTTCCTATTATTTTTTTCATTTTGGTGCAACTTCCGCGAAAAATGTTACCCAGAAGCTCTAAATACATGACATCTGTAATAATTCCAAAAATATATGTGCTACAGTGATAAAACTTTGTAATCACACCAAATAAATCATCGAACTCTTTAATTGAATGGTATTTGAATACATTTTGAAGTAATGTCTAGACATAATTTTTCTCAAAACTCCATAATTTGCAAAATTTTCTCATCATTTTCTGAACAAGTTGTTCTCGAACTCACAAGTCTGCACGCTTTTACGCGCCAGAAAAATTGAGGCATAGCAGCACTTATTGCAGTATTCACAAAATGTGGGGGGGGGGGCAAGCCATAAACTATGACAATTAATAAATTGTTCAGTAGAACTACCTATTGACTCTCGAATTGTTTTGCGTTTCTGGCATGGTTCTTCTTTGGCCAAGTTGTGGTCCTAGGACATCACCCGATGGAAAGTGACCCATAGAGTGACCTTGCATGACTTTGCCTGCGGCATTGTTTCTGCATTCCGTCAGTGTTCTTCGAAGTTAGTGATCCTAGCCAGCGATCCTACTGACAATTGACCTTTAGAGACCGCCTGCATTGACCCTGCTACTTTGACCTGGGCATTGTTCGCATTCAGGTCAGTGGTTCTTCTGACTCAAGTTAAGTGGTGCCTAAGTAATTCTAATGACAATTACCTCTTAGATAACCAGATGACCCTGCAATGACCTTGACCCCGAATACCCTTAGTCACCACCACTGATTCATTGTTACCGCAATGTTTGGTTGAATTGAAGCAACACTTTCAATTGACGTCTTTAACAAACTTAACCAATATACGGCAGCTACTACATACCTACATACATAATAATAAAGAAAAGTGATTTATAGCTCTCTTCCTGAACACGTCCAGCGCGAGACAAAAATCACAATCCTTTGAAGTCCTCACTTATTTCACATTACACAGCACTGTTCAGAATTAATTCATTATGTAGTGTTACTTTAAGAAGCAGGGATAGACCAAATACTAATATTAGCTTTACATTGGTATAATTTACTTAAGTATATAATATAGGACCGTAAAAGTGTCGTAGGTGTCTGTCGGAACGCAATCATTATGCCTGTGATTGGATATACCGGAATCTGTTGTACCTAATGTCATCTACAACTTAAACAGGTCCTCACCCACCATTTCACAAAAAATTATGCTTCAACTCATTGCTTAAGCTCACAAAATTTTGACAAATGATTTCATTGGTATAGTGAAAAGTCATGTCCAAAAAAATGTAAATCCGTAACGGCAGCCTTATGTTGATAATACAAATAAATAGAAACTAATATCAACATGTTAAGTGCTTAACACTGTCAGGGTGACTTGTGTGTGAGATTACCACAAATAGTTCAGAATGTTATGATGTTTCAAGAAATAAGCCCCAATATTGCAAAAAACTGTCTGAATGTAATGTCCGTAATGGAACTCGCCATTTTGTTTTACTTATATGTTCTTGTTGAGTTCTTTTCACCTCTGCTGTTCTTCTTCCTTATTCAATTGCAGAAGCCCTCATTACAATACCCTTACAAAAACAAATAAATGCTGACCTCAAACCACTTGCAAGGAAAAAGCAGAGATCAGAGGTGCATTTTATAACGAAACTAAAACAACATTTTTAGTAAAATGAAAATGTGGTTTAATCTGTTAAAGTGTATCTTCTAATTAATTCCTAACTGGGAACTATGTCTAACAAGATTCACCGCGTCAACTGTCAAATCTCACTAAAAAATGTTAGTTTGAAAGTTCACTCACCATATAAAAGAATCAGACCAGGATCTGGCTTTCCAACGGAGAATGAAGAATGCAATCGCTGTTGAGTGATCGTGCGGGGGGCAAGAGCCAAGGCCCCGCCCCGAAGTGTCAGATACGATTCGAACGAGACTGCCAAGTCTGGACTAAAACAGCGTCCCACCAGCCGAGGTGCGCAGGGCATTCGTAGGTCGTCCAAAGTCCCAGCAGGTTGGCTCGTTTTGGAGGGAGCTGTGAGGGTGTAGACGTCCCCGGGGCTGGGTTCAGTGTGGTGTTGGAAGTCATGATGGGGGCAACTCAGGCTGTGGAGCTGGTTGTTGATGTGAAATTTCTGTCGTAAGCAGAAGAAAAATTAGACAAAGAGGGAAAGTTACATGCAAATATTAAGTCACGTCACATTGACTGGCGGACATCGTACGATAACTTTAGCTACGATGTCTCGTACAATTTTGGGGGCATCGCAGATAGCTACGGCCTACCACGTTTAGTGCTTCACATTATCATACGAGCACTGTGCGATTTTTTTGTATGGCCTGAGTTTGAGCAGGTGCAGAGGCTGTACAGATATCATATCAGCTATTGCTGTAACAGAGATGGTGCGATACTCAGTGATTTGCCTGCAGATCTTCCTCAGCCTCTCACAGATATCTGCATATTTTGATCGAGATCGTATCGATATCGTACAGAATTGTACAATAGGTAAGAATCGTACGAAATCTGAAGGGTTGGCACAGAAATTGTACAGTGATGGGTAGCCATTGTGTCCAGTCAGCTAAGTAACCACTGCACGTACTCTCATCATGTCTAACTCACATTTCTGCAGAGTTGAAGTAGCTCATGGCCAATCGGCATAATCCTAAACGTGAAAAGGTAATAAGTCTCAAACGATCCGAGGACCCCTGAAGAGTCTGAGAGTTTATCCGTTTATAAATTATTATGTGTCACTTACATCAGAATGTTTGGTGAGTTAACTAAGTCGATATGAGAAGTTGAGTCTTTTCAATAAAGATCTACGAAGGATCGCTGCATTTTCTGCCCAACAAGACAAATTTCTAATTTCGAACTCTAACACAAAGACAATGATCCTAAAGGATGTAGTCAATGATACATATCCGATGTTTCCGATGGCTTGGCCACACGGCTCAGGATGGACCTAAGATCGATACGAGAGTACGCTAAGCATGAACACTCGGAAAAACAGTGAAGCTCTGGGAGACCTAAAATCACCTGCGGAGAACTGTTAATCAACCGAGCCGCTTGGGACCCATGCACCTTAAGCTTGGGGCCAAGCACGCCCATAGCAAAGACAGAGCAAATGGCAAACGACGTCATTGCGGCTTATGTCCCAATCTAGGAATAAGAGGATTAAAAAGGCGTCAGATGAAAGGTAACCAAGCAGCTGCAATGAGTTGTCATCAGAGTAGGCATCAGTGTTGTCGAACTGATCCCTACAAGCGTAGGGTCGCAAGGAAGAGAGGCCCTACTCTATGATGAAGGCCTAGTACTTCTACATTAGTAGGACACTACAAAAAAGAAGAGACAACTCAAACAACACACCATAGAAGCCTTCGGTGAAATCAGCGCGCATTACCTCTCCCAGGCTGGTGGAGATAACCGTAAGAAAGACCACAGACTCGGCAGCAATAAGTAACACACGGTTGCTACTTTTCCCATGATTAAAAAAACAATAGTCAAGTGCATTTGCTCCATTTAGCCATACTTATTATGTGAACACAACTGTGAAAAAAATAAAATGTATGCCTTTTTGCAACGATAACTTCCCTCATATCATTGACACTTGTAATAAATCAGTAATACAGCGACTCGTTAATTATCTTCAACAGATGATCATTTCACGGAGCAACCGCTGAAAGGGCAACCTCAGCTGCGTAACCTAGGCTTCGGTTGTCCAGGCACGGTCTCAGCAAACATTTTCGGTCCTACAAACAGGATTTTGGGATCCTCAATACCTTCAAGTCGTTCGCACCGATGGCCCGGAGGAGCACAGAGACCGTCCCTACAGCAGGTCCAGGTATCTCAGCTCCCGCAGCCATTAAACCATTTCTTTGCACCAACCCCTACTCATGCAGCAGTATGAGTCTCCATCAGGTTCACTGTCTTTCAGTCTTCCAACACCGCAACCTTAACGGACAGCCCTCGCTAACTTCAGCCCAGAGCGTCATTCCATCTGCTAGTACCTTCCAGCATATATCTCCCGGCATACTCTGCATCCACCAAGATGTTAGAGTCTGGACATGTCGGCATCGTCTGCAGCACCACCCAGCCTCCAGCTTGGAATATGGATGATGCTGTCCAACTAGTAAGGATAACTAATACATAGTAAGAGCGGCTCTCGAGAATATTACAAAAATTTTGTAAAGTCATAATACTCTGTCTAATAATACCTTTTGTCTAACCATAATTTGATCATAATAGAACTTGTGGAGTAAAATAAAATTCTCATCAAATAAATTTTTGTGTTGCATCTCTCATTTATTTTTGTTGCTTCTTCTTCTTCTCTTCTCCATCACTCATCACGTCTCATCATCATCCATCATCCATCACTCATCAATTATCATCATCATCACATATTTTGTTTCTTGTTGTTATGTGTTCTATAATGAATCTAGTAGAGTTACACCAACAAAATACTGAGGACATTTTCCCAGCACCTATTCTTTTTTTTTATTCATTTATATTGTTCTGACAAGTTTTATCATTGTAAGGCGAGCGAAAATCATAAATATAATATACTGAAAGAAATACCATTGTGATCGGCGTCTCCGCGGATCACTAAGACATAATTTTGTCAAAAATTTTTCTTGTTTCTTCATTTATTTATTCCGTGTTTTCTTTCTGGTCCTTCTTGTGCACACGATATCTAGAGAAGCGAGTAGGGCTATATTTTGTAACTTAGCATAAGTTATGTCCAGTGTTAAGAACCTCCAGATGTCCTCTGAGTCAATGTCTGTGACGTCATAAATGACGTCATAGCCAAAAGCTAGGCTTAGCCTACTTTTAACGCGATATTCAAGCGCGCGGTCCGCTAAACCAACCAAATTTGGCAAAGGTCAGTTAAGGTCAAGGGTCAACGTTTGGACCTAACTATTGTCCAGCAGGAGCCTCCAAGGGCGAGGTACCAGGCGCGCAAAACTTTGAAGATTCCCCAAATTGGACTGTTTGTTCAATACATTTCTATTAATTTTAGGTCATTGTGGAAGCATTTTGTGGCGCAGCGCGGTAACGTGCGCGTTTTCGGCGTGCCCTCCTTTCCCAACAGAATATGATCGTATTTTTCGATGGTTTTTTGATGTCTGTCTAAATCTTCCATCATTTAAACCTCTGTCTGAGTTCAGCAGGACAAGAATATCGCTTCACACAAGCCAAAAAACGAAATGCGCTAGCGCAGATGGCTTCGTTGTAGTAAATGCACGGCATTTTGTATGCATTCATACTCTCTAGAATTACGGTGACCAATTTTCTATTGCTTATTCTATAACTATATGCGTAGAGAAATTTTAGGCATCGCTTCTATGTCCAAAGTGTTGTCGACGTCCATCTATGATACAGAAGAAAAATCTTATTTCGGGCATATGTCTCATGACTGGAGTTGAGTAAACATATCCAGACTGGACTCAGTAAATTCAGGTCAAGTCATCATATGCGTAATTATCAATATGTGTGCGGTGAGTCACGGACGAACTGCGTAATGCGTACATTTTTAAAATTAAGTATTAAATCAGTCCAATTTTCTCTAGGAATAACGATGACTTCTACTTGTATTACTCATCTGATCAGCGCTTGATTCCGTAGTATAAAGCCTTCAGACATCAGTTTAACTGTCAAAGTTGTGGTGACGTCATCCTATGAGGTCTACATGAAAAAAAAAGCATTCGCCATCATCATGACTGGGTCCAGGCAGAATAACAAGACTTGGCACCAGTAACCTTCATTGTCAAAGTCATCACTGATGCTAAATTCATGCAAACCGTGCATCTCGAATTTTAAATTAATGTTATAAGTCGATCAGGTGATGACGGACATATTTCATGCATGCAATTGATTATTGATTATACATTGTCATGATTTTCTTTAAATTTACATGATGGCAAGCGGTTACGCGGATCACCAATTCGTCTAGTGACGAATTTTAGAATCTATTTTCTTTGATATTGTGAGTCGCGAGACTAGT
>JZLH01S0028674.1:16597-28361 GCA_001188425.1 Eucidaris tribuloides | reverse complement strand
CAGGTATCTTTCCCTTTAAACTTAGACATTACAAGAAAAACTTTACACCAATCTTTCACAATGCATCGTCAAATACAATTATGAACTGTACAATGCTAAAGGATACTGGTAGTTCGCAATGAATCCGCGGCTCAGTTTGTGTCCAAGTCTAGTAATACCATCCAGTTATTCGCAAAATTATGTCGGATTTTGATCCCGATGTTGTACGGACCCCGAATAGCAGATTTTGGTAATTAAGTCAAACAGATGAGTCCAGATGTATCCGATAGCGTAGAAGTCCCAATGGTTATGAATCTCCAATGGCAGAGTGTAGTAGGATTACCCGACGAAATCAGTGTTGAACTAAGTTCACAGATTGCAGCCAGATGGATGTATAATTCCAAATTAATCACAGGCTATCATACGGCTAATAAAACGGGCAGCGTCCAACACAAAAACTCTGCTATTTAATCCACAGCGTTGTGTATCGTGCCAAGTCACAATAAACTTCCAAATGCAGGTTACTAACACATGCTGACTTGAGCTAAGATGACAGAAACTCTTGAATCAATGTCCAAACATACTGATATTGTATATCAAACCTCTCTTAGTCTAGAATCGATTCAATCCAATGCTTGTATATATGACAAAATAACAAACACAATGTCCTGTTCTTAGAAGTTCTATATTTGATCTAGCTTTCTTCATAAAATTGGGCCTAAAAGGTCACTGAACTCACGACTAATAGTGCTCGACAGGAAATGCCTCCTTATTTTGCTAATTAGCTGACACCTGGGGAGCTTACATTTTCTATTAAATTAGCATTTGTGCCAGAACATTCCACATACTGTCTAGCAGTAAAAATAATCAATGTTGATTTCACCAGCCATAAACGCATCCTAATTAGGGCTAGAGAGCATGTACAGTGATGTAATAGATAATTACAAATTTATAACCTTTCCCATGGAAAAAAGAAAATTTATGCCGTAGCAAAGTTTTTCTTTTAAAATTTCGAACATGAAAACTTCAATAGTCTTTGACATAGACATATACTACCAAAATTAAGCTTAAAGCCACATCAATAAATGTCACCTTCACTTGCACTCTGTGAACCAATTATTACTTTCATTTTTGAACACTGACAATGTACTGTGCCATATTTTGATTATAACATCTCATAATTAACATGCGGAACTTGTCTTTTTGTTGCAAGAACATTTTCACGATTATTATTTTACCATCCAAGAAATAATTAAACAGAATTATATACAATATTTAGCAAACTGCTTAAAAATATTGTATACTATACATGAATATTTTTTCATGACTTTTAACTTCTTATTGACATTCATTTGATGACATTTTTTTTTTTGTATACAATAATTTTCTAATTAATGAACAAAACTGTTTCGTACATATCAATCAGCAAGCACTTTGCTTCGCACTTTAAATTTTTCACATAAAAATAAATATTAGCAAATCTTTGCCTAAAATCCTTTTGATATATGCGCAATTTCATTTTTTACCATAATGATTCTATAATAGTTTACACCTGATCACACTTTTCTTGTTGTGACTTAAATTTTGATTTCGTTGTCACTGTGTTTTCCTCCACGTGCACACTTTTGTCTACAATACGACTGATTCACCATGTGACCACAGTTCTTAACTGATCAGGGAGATCTGGGGATTGTTTTCAATGAGCCTATTATCTCCCCCTTTTTGTTTGTCAGGTACACTTCAATTAATCTTTGGCATTACTTCCGCAAAATTCATGACACAAATGTCACCATCGTTCTCGATTTTTATGGGGTCAGCTCAACACTTCTTGTGTTTCCTAACCTAGAGTACTTGACACATCTCTGTCAGTACTGTCAATACACGTGACACGGAGGTGTTAGACAACCTGAACTAGGTGCTCACTCACTTTCACATCGCATTAGACATGTCAACATCTGAATCTACTACGTCAATTTCTCTCCTCATCGTTTACCACCTGCTATACACAACTTGGCTCGCTAGCTCTCGATCAAGTATTCTTGGCATGTTTCATTACATTACCCTTGTTCTTTCCTCTTTTCTGGATGTACTATCACATAATTGACATATCATTCAAATTTCTTTGGACACAGTACCTCCTACTTGAATTGCTCTTAACGCTCACCTTGCAATGGTAGCAACACAGTACTTTGTCACCAGGCTTGAAATTACGTCTTTGGCATTTTTGTCAGCTTTCTTTTTCTGCTTTCTTGAGCGTTTCTCAAATGTCCCCTAGCTACCTCACAAGCCTTAAACAGCCTTTCACCGATAACTTTTGAACATAGTCAAGTAGGTTTACATCATTCCTGAGGACATGAAACCTCTCTTTTTATGAGCTTAAGAAGGCCCAACTCGTGACCGCGTACACCAACTCGACGGACTAAATCCGTGAATCATCGGGAGTCCCTTTAGCAAACAACTAAGAATGGATGCCCTTATCCAGTCATTCAGGGTACTCTCAGCAATACGCCCTAATCATGCGTCTTCAGGGTCTGATAGTACGTTCTAACGCACCTTGAGATTGGGATGGGATAAGGCTACGGATTCAGCTGCTGATACCCAAACGCATACATCACCGTCTTTGAAATACGTTCGACATGAATTTGACCTGGTCAGACTGAATTATCTGGCAAACCGTACTAGGTACAAAACTGCAACTGCAGGCTCTTGACTACAGTCTTAGCTGATTAATATTCCTGAGTGAGATCGCCTCTGGGAACGGGTAGAACATCATCCATGATTGTCAAGAGGAATTATGACCTGCCTAGTTCTAGGCAAAAGGGCCAACACAATCAACTAGAACAACCGACGTGAACGGTTCATCAATGAGGAATCGCCGAATCAACGTGCCGGCCTGATCGTACGGCTTGTGGTTTACCAACACCTTGACACTGTTGCAAGTTTTATCAAAACTCGCCAGTCTCGACTCACTTCGGCATAAAAATGCCTCATGATTCGATCTTTTGTCTTTGACGCCTAAATGGCCGCCAACAGGTAACTCGTGGGACAATTCTCAAAATCTCATTTGCGAAACAGGAGGGACAACAAATTGATGTGACAACAGTCATCCTATAAGCTGCCTAAGGGGAGGTCTCCACTTCCTCATCAAATGCTCATCTTTGACATAGTAGCACTCAGCGGACGTCAACAGCCTCAGCCTCAGAACACGCCGTCTGAGACAAGCCTTCAATTCAAGTCTGCACTGCTGTGCCTGAACCAAGGAAGACATTACAAACAGCTCACACTGCTAGCCTTGGAGCCTAAAACAGCCCACCCCCTTCATTCAAATCTTGAAAATAAGTCTCTAGCAAACCAAACACCAGAAATTCTCCACGTCAACACAATCCATTCGTTGCGCCAGCCCTACGAGCCTGATACCTTACTAATAACACAAGTGGAAATTCCCGGTACTTCTTCCTGTAACTTCTCGAGTTTTCAGGAACTCACTCGGTCTACAAACGCACAACACACATCGTCGAACTATCCTGGAAACTTCACCTGAACTGTTCAGCTTCAGTAACCTCAAACCGGTTTCTCCAACAAACTCGGAACGACAACACTTCGTCACTCAGCCAAGTCATCTACCAGCAAAAATCAACACCCCTCATGGGTAATCCGGGATGACTCACAGCTAACAAGGACCAGAAAACTAGGCGTTCAGACTTCAAATTCCACCCTATACAGAGGAACCGTGCATAACTACGCCAAAATAGGCTGCTATATCAATGCCTTGGGCAGTTCAATGCACTCTCTGGGTGTAAAGTTACACTACCTTCCACATCAACGTCTGATTGGACCCCGTATTCCTACAGGATAACATGGCTTAGCCTGCCTCACCAGATGCTACTAGGGGCGCACTTCACCTGAGACCAAAAGACTCGATACTTTTCATCAACCTGCTCAAGCTCTATCGTCAAAATCGCAACAGACGATTTTTCAATTACCTGTCTATCACTAGCTGGCGCAATTTCCTCTGATAGGACACTTTTTGGCATGACAAACCAAACTTCTTTCCTATTTTGCACATTTCCAACACTGGGCCTTACATGCCCCTTTTGTTTACAATGAAAACAAGTTGGCGGAGTTTGTCTGAACCCTGATTTCACGACTGATTGTTTGGATGACCGAGGTGAACCACTACCACTAGTTTGCCGCTTTTACGTTTTGCACATCTTTTGCTGGGCCAGTACTCTTTTGTGCATCATTCTGATTTTTACCTCTATAACCAGAGAAATTCTGCGAACGATGGTACTGTTATATTTTTGTGAGTTTACTCGTATCTCATCAGCCATGTTTGGCTGCCTTTCTTCAAATCTGTGACTTTGCTTGATCATCTAAGTGGGATCTCACATTGGAAGCAACATTCTTTTGAATCTTCAACAACACTACTCTCTGAGGCCTATAAAATCATTCCCCACTTTCAATGACCATACCACCTTCAAAATTGCATTTCTTTGTTTCACGACGAGCAAGCTCATACATGTGTACTGACCCGGCTTGCCTGCTATTATTCTGAATTTCTGTCTGTTACGGCCTCGGTACAATCGTTAAGCATTCCAGCATACTGCCTTTCTTTACAGTAGCATGTCAATGCTGTTCTGCAGATGAGAGATGACACGTCCTGCTGCTTACCAAAAAACAATTTGGAGAAGCATAGGCAAATTCCTGAGCCAATTTAACGTATTAGCCACTTTCCTCAATGACACAAAACTTATTTTGTCGACTCTATCCTCTTCAATTTTGGCACCAAACGAACATTCTTCGCACATCATGATATGCGGACTTACTGTCCTTTACACGAGTCTAGCAATTCAAGCTCACGCAATTTCATTTTTCTTTTGCTAGTCTTTCATTTCAAGTTCTGCTCTCGTTTTTTCTCTTTCTTTTCTTTCTTCAACATTCTCGTTGTTTTGTTCTCTTTTCAAATTTTTTAATCTCAGTCCTCTTCTCTTTCTTTAATTCAATTTCTAGCCAAGCTCAGCTGTGGTGTCTGATCTCATTCAGTCTGGCTTGATCCACGTTGGTTTGTTTTTAACCTTCATGTGATAGGCTACACTATCAAGTATCTTGCCTTCTTCATACCTGCGTTATTCACTTCAAGCATTCGGCCAATAGCATTCAAATTAATCTTCTTAATCTTTCCAAATCTGTGTAGGACAATCTGTCTCTCGCAAAACGCGCTTAGATCAAACGTATCATGATTTGAATACATATGTACAACATACACAATCAAATATGTGAAAAGCTTGTCTGTATGTTTCCAGAATATTCTAGCATCAATCGATATGAACCAAAATTTCACGGAATTTTGAAACAATGTTGGCTTGATTTTGAATGTCAATTCCGGCGGGTCACCAAATTTGTTACGGATTCAATCACAACCGAAGATGAACAAAATGATACCAATTATTTTGATTTAAACAAGTATTTAGTTATATGGTTTTCCCCTTTAACTTAAGACTACCAGAAACTTTCACATCTTTCAGCAATTGATCGTCAAATAAATATTAACTTACAATAGATAAAGGATACGTGTAGCGACATGAATCCGCGGCTCATTGATTTCAAGTAGTATCGATCCAGGTATTCCAAATTATTGATCGCGATATTGATTCCGATGTTGTACGGCCAATAGCAGATTTTTGGGTAATTAAGGCCAAACAGATGATCAGATGATCCCGAATTAGTTAGAAGTCCCAATGGTATGCATCCCCAATGGCAGATGTAGTAGGTATTCCCGAGAAATCAGTGTTGAACATAAGTTCACAATTGCAGCCAAAGATGATGTATAATTCCAAATTAATCCACAGGCTATCTCAGGTAATAAACGGCAGGTTCACACACAAAACTCTGCCTATTTTAACTCCGACAGGTTGTGTATCGCTAGCCAAGGTCACAATAAACTCCAAATGAGGTTACGTATAACACATGTGGATTGAGCTAAGATGACAGAAAACTCTGAACTCACATGTCACAACAATGATATTATATACAACCCTCTTAAGTCTAGAATTATCGTATCAAATGCTTGAAATATGACTAATAACAAAACAATGTCCTGTTCTAGAATCTACTATATATCTGACTTTCCAGTTATAACATTGGCCTAAAAAGGTCACTTGAACTGCACACTATAGAGCTCGCAGGAAATCTCCTTTATTATGTAATTAGGCTGACACCTAGCGGGAGTTAATTTTTTCTTATGTAAATTAATTTGGCCCAGAACATTCCGAAACTGTCTCAAGGCACGAAATAAATATGTTCAATGTGATTTCACAGCACATAACTGCAGTCTAATTAGTGGGCTAGAGTAGAATGATCAGTAAGCATGTAATAGATAATCACAAATTTATAACTAGTTCAAGTCTAAGCGGATACCTTTTAAAGTAAATTCTTCTGCTTAAAATAACCTTTTTCGATGATTTTGAATACCTTTTCACGTACGCACACGCATCGTCCGAATGCCTAAAAAACAACCCATTTTACGGCGGGTTGTTTTTTTTGCCCACACGCGCATGGTGTAGCACTTGTATGAAAGTCCCCCCCGCCTCCCCGGATTTGTTTATTCACGAGTTCTTATGCTCAAGAGAGAAGAAGAAGATACAAAAAAATATAGGTCATCTCCGACAAATGAATTTTTGCGAATCTGGAAAAACCATCTTGAGTAGAGTGTTGTGTTGTGGTGGCGCATGCGGTGGGTGGGTGGTGTGTGTGTGGGTGTGGGGGGGGGGGGGGCTGAGGTACTTCAGTACCAGTTCCCATTGCCCCGTATTTTACAACTGTGATGCAGTCCTCTTACCCGTCCGTTACAATGCAGAATTACTGGATCAACACCCCGGCTTTCTTGGCACCTAGTCGCTCACAACGCATGATGTAAATGTATGCAATACAACTCCTTTCTATGACTTTTCCGTAAGGCAAAGTTTTCCTATAATGTCAAATTCTGATTTTCCCCGTTTTACATTATATCAATATTCCGTTTATTTTTCTCACCATGTAATTAAGCAGTTTTCCGATTGAATTTGTGTTTGGTAAAATCACAAATAAATCAAAGCCTATACTATCCCATGGGCGGTTTTATTCGGTTTGGGCTATATTGCAAGTACGTATCTTTTTTTTGGGGGGGGGGCTTCATCAACCATCTGTTTTGGTTAAATTTAGTTCACGTTTTATTTCAATAAATATTTCTAAATTTTACTTTGGGTGGAATTTTGAGGCATGATTTTTGTTTTCATTTTTTTTCCTTTTTTCGTTCTCAAAATGTATGTTTTCCGCGTTATATTCGAAATTCATGATTTCCGTGAAAATCCGCAATGCAGCAAAACTTCGTCTTTCTTTCAGCTTACCCCGAAGTAGGCTACCTGATTGTATATTATTTGGGGGGGGGGGGGGGGGGGGGGGGGGGGGGGGGGGGTCCATTCAATTGGCAGTGTCACCACCAGGTGACCCCCACACACACCACGCCGCTCGTCATTTCGCCATATTATGAATGATATTATGACATGTAGATGCGACGCCGATGACGAGATGATGATGATAACAATGAATTATGATGTATGAATGTATGTTGATGACATGTGAGATGATATCATGAATGAACTTAAAACTGTTGTAGTAGTTATTTAATTGTAATCAGGTACGTATGGAAATGAAAGAAGGTAGTGTCATGATAGAATTACTAGTGTCTCGTTTACTGTATCGGGCATTAGATGTCTGGTGTCTCGGTCTCGAAGTAATTGTCTCGGTCTCGCGGTCTGCTCTCGGTTGATCTGAAACAATGTCCGGTCTCGTCTCGGCTCGATGCTAATTGTCTCCGGTCTCGTCTCGTCTCGGCTGAAACTTCTCGGACCAACATGTATCTTCAACAGATTGATCAGTCACGCGAGCAACCGTCTGAAAGGGGAACCTTTGCTGCATGACTAGCTTTTGGTTGTCCAGACGTCACTCGTATTTGTCGTCCTGTCCAAACAGGATTTTCGATCTTCCTAAATACTTCAGTCTTGTTAGCACATATGCGCACGGGGAGAACAGAGGACCATTCCTACAGCAGATCAGTCAGTCAGCTCCAAGCCAGGTTAAATTCTTTGCCCAACTCTGACACCCAGCAGTACGAGTCGTCCATCAGGGTCTGTGTTCAGTTCCAGACCCGCACAACGGCGCCGCAACTCCAGGCCCAGAGGGATTCCTGCTGCTAACTCAGATATTTCAAGGCTACATCTCCATCACCTGTTATTTAGAGTGACAGCGGATTGCGTTCTGCGGCACACTCCGGCTTATCAGCTTGGATATGAAGCTGTCAACTAGTCAAGGATCTAATGACAAAGAGTACAGCAGCTTCAGATATTGAAAGCATTTTGTATGTATAATACTTCTGTCTTATATTACTTTTGTAACATGTTGTTTCGTTAGTTGCTGATGGGTAATAAAATTCTATCAAAAGTTTTTGTGTTCATCTTATATTTTGCTGCTTCTTTTTTAATTTTCTCATCATCTCATCAACATCATCTCTCATCGTCATCATATCTTATTATCATAATATGGTTCTTGTTGGATTGTTGTATATGAATATGTAAAGTCAAAAACACAAGTACTGATTCTCTCTTTTGTTTTCTTTGATATTGTAGTCGGAGCCTAGTTAAATTTTCAAAATATGAACCGCAAGTTTTCTTTCAAAACTGGAACAGCAACTTCTGTACGATATCGAACGATCTGTGAAGAGGCCAAGGAGACTAGTAGAGGGCTATGGCGCGATCTCTGTACACAGCAGTCTACGGGGAAAACTGGAATGGTCTCTCAATGATTTTTACTTTTTTAAAGCACGTAATGATCATTTTGACTTCTTCAGGACTTCTTTTTTAGACCTTATCACAGACACTAGTAGCATGGGGAATCACGTAGCCTATATCTTTTGAAATATAAATACTGTTGTACAATGCCTTTAATGCAAATTCAATTTCATTAATTTAATTTGCCTTCCTCGTCACTTCAAAGTATCATAGATAATTGAAAAAAAGCTAGATATTATTAACTTTGAAACAATGAGGTATGATTACACAACTACAGAAACAGGAATACAACTCAAAGAATATAATTGTAATCAAAATACATGTAATCCCTACAGAAGCCTAATACTTCCATCCTTGTGAAAAAAAATTTGATTGTTGAGCTATTTCTGTGTCTCTGCATCTTCTTAAATCTTCATGAGGTCTTTCCTATATGGCTGACAGACCATGCTTAAAGCCACAGTTTAACATTGACCAAAGTTTAAAATATTTGACGTACATAATCTTCCATGCTCAAAGTGTCTTTAATAACATCTAAAAATGAAACCCTGAAAAAAAAATGTACTTCAAAGTGATCATTTAGTGCTTCAAAAGAGTGAAAATCTAGAGTTTCTCCTGACCTGACCTTGTCAAATTTTCTCCTGTAGACTACTGTGTTACAGGTCTGACTAACTTATATTCAGGAGGAGCAACAATTTATTTATCCACGCATACCATGCCAGTGGAACCATAACAATCCAAAATCGTGTATGCTAGGATGTTAAAATCTCCATATATGCACTATTATGTAGTTTAGATATCCAAATATGGCAGTTTTTCACACTGAAGTTCCACAATGTTAGCCTTTTTATCTTTAATTAAATTTCGGCACTGACATACCTGTAAGCAGCCTGCAAAACTCTCAACAGTCTGCAGCTTGGAAACGATATACGGCGATGCATCCGGACCTATTCCACCAACGTACAGTGGCTCGTTCAGTTCCAGAGGTCCGCCAGCGACGGTCGGTTCTACGGTAGCGGAACACGGCTCCATGGCACAGTTGTCGACTGTAACGGAGAGAGTGGTTCCGTCGAGTCCGAGCATCACCGTGTGAGGTGCGGCGTTGTTAAGCTCACCTCCGACCTCGGCACTGATGACCTCCTTGCCGATGTTCATCGATGCCACAAGGGCGCCGTCGTATAATTCCAAGGCGAGGTGGTCAATGTGGCCTTTGGACTGAAGCTAAAAGAACAAAAATTAGAATTAGAAAAAACACTTGACTTCAAATCATTACATATTTGTAATCCATCTAGTCTGACTGCCAGACCATTATTCTGGAATCATCAGCTAAAACTATCTCCCTGATAATAGTCTGGCATGGTTGTTACTTTTCCAGTTTTCTCAATCCCCAGTATTGAAATTGGATTTTATGTGCAATCCATATACATCATTGAATTGAAATTGTAAATTTTCATTTCACCATATTCATGGGAAGAATATTGATATCAGTCATGGAATATACTGTATATGCTGAATAATTTGCAGTGGTTCTATATTCATGAACATCATGACTTACCGCACGCGAAATTTTCACTTCATATATTTCTGAAGAAGATGAATGCAAATACAATAAAATCGTGAAAATAGACTCGCGCGAATTCCTTGTCGGGAAGCAAAATCGTGAAAATATATGCACGTGAAATATATGGCATATACAGTACTGTATCAGTCATTAATACAAACAACGAGACATATATGATCATTCATACATGTTGAATTAGCATTCCAGGTACCACTGCCATACTTCCTCTTCTAAACAAAAATATTGTAAAGACTTGTTTAAACTTCCAAGTGTAACACAATCAAATCAAATATGATGCACCCCTCTAATGGACACATGGACTTTCCCACTCCACCTTAGAATAGATATGGTCTGGGACAGTTCATTGTCTTAATAGGGAAATTCCTATATACAGGCAATGAGTAAACATCAACGTTCACTCACTCCTTCATTGTAGAAGATGACTCCCGACGGGACGGTGGTTACAAAAGTCAAGGTGACGGTCATTTGGTTGACCGCCCTGCGCTGTCGACCGGTCAAGGCCGTGCTGGCTAGTTGGGCAAGTGGGGGCAATTCCAGGTAGCCCAGGCCTGAGAAGGTGGCATGGCGGACGGTCTCACAAAGGGGTCCCACGGTGCCCGGTGCACAGGTGCACTGGAACATGTTGATCTCCGGTTCCAAGCAGGTTGCGCCGTTGATGCAGGGGTTGGAGGCACACTCACGGGTGTCCATCTGGCAGTTGGTACCTGGGTTCAAAATCAGACAGTTCCACGACATTTGCTCCAGTGACAATTGCTGTGATGACTATTTCCAGGGATGTAGTCAAGGCCGGCCGTTCCGAGTCACGAGGCCACTGGAAAAATGTTGTTCCCATAGACTTTGTACAAGTGACTCGGTCCGAGACCAAGGTCAAGGCCGCCAAAATCCGGCCTCGACTACATCCCCGATTATTTCATACATTAACCTCATCCCTAACCCTAACCAAGTCCCTATCCCAAACCCTCACTCTATTTTGAACGAGGAACCTAATGGCAACTCTAACTACAATAATTATTTGTCTTCAGAGATATTGTCACTGGGACAAACGTCTGGTCACCACAGAGGATTCTAGGACAACTACCCTGGGGATGACTCCACCCGACAAATCCCCCGAAGGACAATTTCCCCAGAGGACACCTCCCTCCAAGCAAATTCCCCTGGTTTGCCTGGAGAACAACTTTTCCCAAAGGGCACCCCCCCCCCAAAAAAAAGCAAACAAACAAAACAACTCTCCCAGAGGACAACTCCCCCAAGGACAAATTCCCCAGCAGAGTTTAACTCTTTACACGCGGTATTCGCACCCATGCACTCCTTGCAGCGTGCGGGATTCGCATTTCACGCTCAAATGTAGAAATGATTGTATTCACCGGATTTATACTGATTT